>WOGN01000066.1:0-34797 GCA_015342105.1 Leptinotarsa texana | reverse complement strand
TGGTGGGGGGAAGTTATGTTTGTTTTGTATGGCGTGTGTTGCGAGGTTTGATTTATATACTATAGGATTTATGTATGCCTTTTTGTGTTCATTGTACTTTTGGATCAGTTTTTTCTTGGTTAATTTCAATTAATGGAGTGCTAAGAAAGTAATCAATAATTTTATTTAGATATCAGATATCTCTAATGCCTAATTATATTGCACTATGTGTTCTAATCGAAGATGACTCAGGGAGGATATCGCTAATTCTACCAAAGGCTGTATCTAAAATGTTCACATCCGTTTTAATACAACATCATCAATACGTCTAATATAAATTCACATTTAACAAGTGTTATTATCACATAATATCATGGACTTCCTATTCTCATATACCTATATTAATCATATTTATTCGTTTTAGTAAAACTAGAGATGAGTTCATTATCGTTTTTGTATCAAATAATTTCCAATATTTAATCTGCATCGCATAGAAATATTGAGTTTCCTAAGGAAATGAAAATTGTTTTCGTTTTGTTTTAAAACTACAACAAAATTTAACGAAAGAAAATCATCTCTCAACAGTATTGAAGTTTAATATTAAAAGGAAAGTATCGAACACGTTCCTCACTTCGGAAATTATTCTATTTCCTGAAAAAATCGCTTCTCAAAATATAACCGAAATACCAAAAACAATAGAATAATAATCAATACTCAAGACGATAGTAATAAAATACCTTTCCATGTCATTGGTTCATTCGTTGCTGAAATCAATAAAACTTATTTCATAGTTCATGAGCAGAGTATATCTTAACTCGAGGATTTCATTGATAAAAATAAAACGTTGTGTCATGATATTGAAACTATTGAAAGTATTTATTTCCGAGGAATACAATATCTACAGTTACAAAATAACAGTACCACTTTGTGAATATCTTGTAAATGTGTTACGATTGAGAGATATTTATCTCTTCGGTGAGTTTTTGCGTCATGATGTTAACGATATTAGCATGGGTATATAACATGGGACCTGTCAATCCATTCAAGTCGGAAAATTTGAATGAAATTCTTATTGAAGATAATCTTTTCCAGTGATCTTGTCATTAATGTTTTCAGTATAGCTTCTGTTTGTATTTGAAGATAATTTCTATAAGAAGTTCCTTTTCAAGAGGAATTCTGCAGTTTGGGTTTGTATACATATACAGGAAGAAATCAATTATACAGAATTATCTTTGTTATATTTTAATGTATGAACGTTGTTCAATTAGCAAACTAATATACATTTTCAATTCTATTTGAGAGAATAAATTTGAAAATAAAGCCATTGAGCATCATTTTTGACATTGGCATGAAGCTTCTAATATTTTCCTTGTAGTGTGAAAATTATTGAGGTCATGAAAATTTAGAATTAATACCACTATTATTTTATTTATTGATCAAAAATGTTATGAAAATAAGTGATGAATACTATTCACATTTTATTTAAAATACAGAAAATATCTAGAAAATGGCTACTTTATAGCTTTAACCACTTGAATGCTCGAAATTGAAGTGAAAAATCTATTATCAATAATCAAGGTTTTGACTACAAAAATGATGGTTTTTCTGGATTTTAATTTGTTTCAGTACAAAAAAATCACAAATATAAATGGATTAGCAATCTGTTATTCAAAGGTTTGCTCAAGAAATGAATTTCTAGAAGTAGTTCTTCGATTAATTACTCTTGAAGTTAGATAAAAATATCAATGGTAAACAACCTCATTTAATTTTTTTAAACCAAAGTTTGCGCTGGTCAGACCCTTTCCCTCGAAGCCTCGATACGTTCTTGATAGCGCGCCAGCATTATCAACCAACGACCACTTCCCACACCGTGGTATAAGTGATCATTGGGTCCGAGAATCATTTGCCCTGAGTAAGCGCAGTGAGCCAAGAATAACAGCCTTCTGCAACTGTCCGGCTGAGATTTCTGCCTTAGTGCAGCAAGTTAGTGTGATTTTGAGATTCGGGAGTAAAGAGGGCATCATTCCACCAAGTACTCGAATAATCAGAACAACCATCTTGATAAAGGGTTCTGGACGATATTCGTCTCGCCAGGAGCTGAAAACTCCACAACAAATATCGTCTTGCTCTGGTGGTCAAGAAAGACTATTTCAGACTTGTATGGGCCTGAGAGTGGGGAATGCATAGTTCCAATAAATTCTGCACCTCTCATTCCCTACAACGGATTAAATATCACCTGGATCGTGGGGTATTACCGGAGTCTCGTCAATACCGTGAGAGTGTCGGGGGGTGGTAATAAATCACTTTTAGGGCCACGTTACGTCGAAGGATTCAGGCCGAGACCGCATATGCTGGATATGCTGATAGCATGCATTAGGTTCTCGGACGCCTCGCGGCAGGCCCTGCACCGTGTATCAGGAACCTTTATACCTTATACCCATCACGTAATTGTGGTAGACTAAGATGTTGAAGACATCATGTTGACAGGCCATGATTCCGATTTCAGCCCACTCGATCTGAGGAAGAGGAATGTCAGGCGCTTTGATAAGCCAAGGTCTTCAATAATATTGAAGAAGACCCCATGCATTGGCTTATCCTGGTGTTGCCGCAAAAGAGAGGTGATCTCTGCGACTTCTATATGAGTATTTTACTGTATCGGTTCCGACTCAGTGACAGAGTTGTGATCACCTCGTTCAATGTCGAAAACTGAACCGAGTTCATCGGCTACTCGGGCAGCTTAAAGAGAAATGCTCCAACTCCTCCTCTCTCATGTTCACGGACCATGCAGAGAAGGGAATCCGAACTGTTGACGACTTTACAGGGTCCATCCAGTATTATTTTGTTACCGAAGTATGCGCTGATCAGGCCCTATTTCCCGAAGCCCCGATACATTCGGGAGGGCGCGTCAGCATTATCAATCAATGACCACTTCTCACACCGTGGGGTAAGTGATCATTGGGTCCGAGAATCATCTGCCTTGAGCAAGCGCAGTAAGCCAAGAATGACAGCCTTCTGCATCTGTCCGGCTAAGATTTCTGCCTTAGTGCGGCAGCCCGGTATGATTTTCAGTATTGTTATTATTATTGTTATTATTGATGTGTTTCATTACACTAGTTTGGAATGAATAGAAATCATATATGGATTACATTAAAAATATCCTTGGTCTCTTTGCGTTAAATTATAACACAGTTCTTGAAGTACCAAATGAAGCTTTTAGCATAGTTTCTAATACGTTTTTAGTTTAGTGAACAGTTTCAACTTCTTAACAAAAAATATAGCTTTTTTATACTAGAGACTAACAATTGTTCAAACATGTAAGTACAGTTTTTGAATCCAGTGAAAAGTGTTCTTTATATTTTCGTAATGTTAATCAATAATTTTTTCATTACTTTTCATCACTCCATTACTTACGTTTCATTACTTTCGTGTTATATTTTTGTATTAGACAGTGTATCTAGTTTCAAATCTATTTTACGGTTTTGTTGGTCATGGTTTGTGGTTTTAATGCGGACATTTCATCTTTAACTGCGTTGGACAATATCGGATCTCCCGATTTTATGAATAAGCTTTTCTTTTCTTGAGAAGAGGGTTATGATTTCATTGAGGATTCTTACAAAATACAATTTGAGATCGATATCAAAAATGATCAGAGAGGGTCTGGGGTTAGTCCTAGACCTCTATTTCGAAACCACAAAAGGAAATGGTATAACGTGACTGTCGATGGAATAAATCGCTGTTGTTCGTAGCTTCACCACTTTGATAATGTCTTACACAGTTTTAGATGAAACTTTAGGCATGGGAACCCATATCCAATATTCAGTATAATGAATAAATCGATGACGACTAATCAAAATACGATGGTCTTATAAAAATCGCGACAATTAATATCTGCAATTTGATCTACGAGAGTTCCTTTCGAAACTTGTAATGAGTGTGTGCGCCGGCATTTCCTGTTATCCGCGTTCTTGAGGAATATCATGCTGATTTACCAATAATTACGTGTTTACCAGCTATAACATTTGAATTAGTCGGTAAATCACTACTGCCACAGTACAAAAAAGTATATACAATATTCGACGTGAATTGGCAGAGGTAAAAAACTGGTTTTATTGTACACTTTTTGTGTTTTTCTATATAAATTTTCATGGAATATGATTTCGAAACCAATTACTCCTTTCATGTCAACAAACTTGTGAAAACTAATGATATTTTTTGTTACAGGTAATGTTTCATTGGAAAAAACCGGTGTTGGTGAGTTGAAGCAAGTAAGAAATTATTATTATATAAATATAACCTCGATATATAACAATTTTGAGAGTAATTAACCAGATAATATAAGTATATAGTCTAGACCATACTACATCATTTGCTAAGTAATTTGATATTTGATCAAGGTCACAATGGTCATTATTACAGTAAAAATAGTTTCAAATTTTGGAAGAGGTTAGACGTAGACGTAGTTGTGCACCATATCAAATGCATTCTAAGAGCGCCTTAAGGATTTTCCAGTAGTGCTTTTGGGTTGTCCTTAAAAAAGACAATTTTTTTGTTGATCCAGTGTTTGCCAGATACGCTTAAAGTTTTTCAGTTCCACTTTTCAATGCATTCGAACAATAATCAATTATTCGCGACTATCGTCAGACATATAATTTGAAATAAAATACCTAACAAAAAAAGAATTCTGAAGTTGAACATGGTAGCCGTCTTTGGATAATGATATAAACCACAAAATAGATACATAACCTTCAGCATGTCATATGAAACTTATTTCCAGATTCGGAACATCCGAAATCATAATATAGGTCTAGTAAATGACAACAAATTTTGTAAAATAACCTTACTTAAATATAAGTGCCAAACTTTATACAAAACATTCCAAGTCATGGTAGTTTGAAGACTATATTTTGATGAAGCCTTTCAAAACTGGAAATAAATTATTCGTTATTTTTTATTTCCTGTGTTCTGTCTAGCTATTTCAAACATATTCTCCGTTTCTTTTTTTCTTAGTATAGCTGTTGTACTATGCATATACATTTTTCATTAGTAGAATATTTATTATTTTGATATAGCCTCTGTTGATGATACTGGAACTCTTGTAAAAGGCTCGAACAGAAGCAATGGATCAAATATTCATTAGAGAACATTTTTCCAATTTTCCTATAATAGCCTATCCTAGCCTTATTCCGTTCTTATGCTTAGAAAATAAGATGCAAAAGCTTGAGTTTCCCGTGACTGATAATTGGGTAATTGCTAACGAGAATTATTGAAAAGAGAATCTTTAGTATCTAGAAGTTTTCACTCCAGATTCCCGAGCCTAGTTGTACCAAATACGCATCTAAGCATACCTTGAAGCTACTGGATTCCATCCAGAAAAAAGCCATTCCCCTGATTGGAGACGCGAACATTCCTTGCAACCTAAAACATCGAAGAAAATTTGGAGATTTACCTCTCATTTATAGATACTTTCAAGGAAAGTGTTCAAGTGACTTGGCACATTTGATTCCACCAAGAGCGGTACATATCAGAAATATGCGACGGACTATGGCTGCCCATCGTTTTGAGGTTTAACTCAGTACACCTAGAACTTCATTGTTTACGATACTTTTTTTTAATAATTTTTTTAAAATAATTGTTTTTCAGGAATAATTGGATCCTATCACCCAACAAACATTTCTAGAAATCAGTCATTTGGATCACTAGACTATTCAACTGATTTTCCCGTATGTTTTTACGGGTTTCCAGGGTAAGGTTGCTACACAACATGTTTATAGAAAAGATATGCTACAATAACAAAATTTTTCCTTTATTTATTTTTCCAAAGAGTGAGTATATAATGTATTGAAATCAAAATTATATTTTTCAGAATTCTGCCAAATTCAGATAGGACTGTTTTACTGTATATAAGGAGAAACATCAGCTATACGTAAATAGCATATTTATTTCTGTCATGATTGGTGAGAAAAGCAATTTGTTTTTGTGCTGAACATGCCAGTAAAGAGAACTGTCCAGTTTCTTGTAAAGTAAATTCCACTAGTTTCCTACATAAATAATATGAAAACTGTTTATAACTATTTTGTATGAGGTTAATAATGGTAATTTCACGGAACAAGTCAATATTGAAATCGCAGTTGACATTCATTATGTCTTCATTTCTCGAAAAGGCAGTAAGATAGGCACTCACTCTACATACGTACCGTAATTAATTTAAACAGCAATTTATTTCTTGCCACAATTCTTGGAACGGGAAACTTATTAATATGCCAGCAGCTTTTTCGCTCTAATTTTAACAGTTATGCCATGCATGATCCGGTAATTTAGACGCAAATACTTCGGTATATTGTATATTTCTTTGTTTATTTTTTAGATTCTCAATATGGTCGCCTTGATTGTCAAATTACTGATCTGATATAACCACGGTTTTGCCGTGGTTCTCTTAAGTTGTAATCTCCAAACGTTCCAACTGCAACTGCGACAGTCATCTTCAGCTTCAGTTGATATTTCAAGAAGAGTTCTTCGACCACGCTACTGAACATGACTATCGCAATTGAAATGTTCGGAAATAACAGCCAAAGAAGACCACGGCAAAACCCGGAAACCAACCAACACAGGGTGGAAATGTTGTTTGTTTGTTATTCTTATATTTCAGAATACCACATTACACAAAATATAGGAAACTAATGATACTAAGAGAAATCAGTGGTCAAAATATTTCACAAAGGTTGCAAAATATATATATGCCTATTTGTGATGCACTGTTTGGAACGTTTGGTGTACTAATGAATATTACTGGAGTTTTTCCCAACAACAAACAGTTATTTTAACACCTCGACACGTGTTTCGATCACCAAGTGATCATCTTCAAGAGGAAGATTAAACTTAAGTTTGAAAATAACGGTTTGGTGTTGGGAAAAAACTCCGGTAAAATTCTTATATGCCTATATTTTACTCTGCTATATTTTCACTTTAGCTTGGAAATGGTAATAACGATCTCAGATGAAATTCACTCAAAAAAGTATGTTCGCAAATATCGATTTTCTTTTGAAATACCTATCTATCATCTACCTAAAACAAAACAAAAAAAAATGCGACCTTCAATACGTAAAACAAAACCAACGCAACCTTTCTTCATAATGCTAAGATATTTCTTCCTAAGATATTTCTCACGCGATAGTTTAAATTTTGCGATAACTCCTAAGATAATAATTTGGATTGTTCAGTGTCGAAAGCAATTTTAATGGCATTCACAAAAAACATTAATAAATTTTACCCATGAACCATTGTCTTCCATCTGTCCATTGGTGAAAACCCTATAAAAATTCTATTGTTACTTTTTGAGTTTGTAATGTTCAGATATACAGTCATGCACAGCGAAGGGAACTTTGTTTTTTAATATGTACCTAGTGCTAGTGATATATTTAATGAGATTATTATTAGCTGAACATTAAGGTGATTGGACAATCAAGGGAATCATTAAATCCACATTCAAATTAGCTGAATGTTGTACACAAAAACAACATTGCTTCATGTGATTGATTTTGTAATTTACATAAACAATTCAAATACATTTAAAACAAGCGAATTCCATCATCCAAATTTCATTCCATTCAATTATACATGAATGAGAATGACATGATTTTTCAAATATTTCGATTTCTGGCATAACCTGTTATCAATATCTTAAACTAGAATCTATAGTGAAAAATTACTAAAAACTAATTTTAACAAGATTTAGGTGAGATATATGTTAAAATACCTCGATATAATAGTCATTATCTTACTGTTTTCCTTTATAGGATCGATCATGCCTAATGAAACTTTATTGCTAATTGCAATAGAAAAAGTGTCATGAAAGAGTTTATTGTAGTTATTACAAAATTGTCCACTGCTTAACAACTATTTGCTTGAATTATGTCAATTTTATTCACAAATTCATTCTAATGAAATTTTCCCATTCAAAATATAACTGTGCTCTGTAATTGAAAATAATGTTACTACTCAGTATATCATGTTTTACCATATATTTCTTAAAGTTACCTTACAGTGAATAAGGTAACTTTGAGTGTTCTACAACCTATAACCTCTATTATACTTATCCATCATTTTTGTCACTATTATTCATTATAAAAAGGCTAATGTTATTTTTTGGGATTTAGGTAATTTGCAATGTTTCACTGCCATATTCAACCGTTATGCCAAATATGAGGTTATATTTTTTCATTAAATTTCCTAGTAAGTAATCGTTTAATATTTCTAACTTCTCTTAATTTGGACATCGTGTGATATTTTTATCTATTCCAATGTAGGTTTTAAAATAAATCATATATGTTTTTTAATTCGTTTGCTAGTCTGATAAAAACATTGCAGACTCATGAAATGGACTTATTACGTTTTTCCATTCCATGACACCCATGCCCTCATTCTTGTTATTTGTACTAGTTTGTAGAAGGTTACTGAAGGGTGTGCTTTTATAGATATTAGGGTTGAATATTTCGGCTTCTAGAAATTTCCAGAATAGTCCAGAACATTTGAGGGTGTTAGGAAGCATTTCACAACATTCCAGAATATACCGGAACATTCTGAAATGATTGGAATGTTCGGAAATAGCCTCAAACTTTCGGTAACATCCCAAGTCGTTGTGGAACATTTGAGGACAGTCTAAAATGCTCTGGAATGTTCTGTAACATTATATATTAAAGTTTTTCGTTTGGGTGGTGTTATCCTAAGACTGTATAAATCAAGATCCGTATTACTGTTATAACTTAAATTTCATCCATTCATTCCTTCTCCACACTATCAACTACCTGAACGAAGCACGGTAACTAAGCTAGTAAATAATAATAATGACCTTCGACAACATTCACTCAAAGAAAAGTATCTTCACACTGTCAATTTTAATTTCGGAATAGTAAGTACTTATCTACCTGAAGATAATATAAAACAAAAATACGACATTGACCTGACATTGACCATGATTTACTTTGTAAAATGAATAGGGTATTTTTAGAAGAGATTATATAGTTTATGTATACAAATGGAAAAGTGAACATCAAAAAGTTTTTTTGCATATGCAACCTTTCTTTATCACGCGAGTAAAATAGGATTGCTTACGATAATTGAATTCATTTTCTCACGCGATAGTTTCAATTTTGCGATAACTCCTAAGATATTACTCCATTAACTCATAGAGATTATTCTTCAGAAAAATGAACATACAGCTAGTATCTATATCAATCAGAATTTCAACTGATTACAAAGAAATTCAATTTGGTATATTTTATGAAAGGGTTTCTTGCAACTTTGTTTGCCATGTATTGGTATCTGTGTCATAGTTATAATCGAATACGATTTATAAGAAAACAGTGATTCAAAGAGAATATTCAAATGACACAGTTACTGAACAACACACAGTACTCAGACCCGATTATGTTTCTCGTCGAGTGAAGAAGGAATTTTCAATTAGAAACAGTATTCAGTCAGAGGCTTTTCGTCATTCTTTGAATACATGACTAATTGCGATGGAATCAAAGGCGCGCTCGTCTTGAGAAAAGGACAATAAAATAGGAATGATAAAAACGTGAGCTGGTAATCACTATTTCAGAGTGTTTGGGATACACCTGTTCACTTGTTTCACTCATTCAGAAATCGTTTTAAATACTCGGGTTTCATTTCTGGGATGGATAGATGAAAGTTATGGTTTGAAGAAAGATTATAATTATAGAGAAATCCCAACAACTTCTGATTTGGTCTATTGAACACTAGAACTGGAAACTCTGGCATAAAATGAATCCAGTGAATACATGGTTTGTTTTTGGATAAGCTTTTTAATATGTGATCAATGTTCATGTTCATATATCAAGAAATAACTTTATTCATACTCGTAATTTCGATATCCAGCTCTATCCTTGTTTAGCCATCAGTATATCTGGACACTTCTATTTGCAGAAGGCAATCCACTGGGAAAAAAAACTTCGTTTTTCTAAGTCTCTATCTGTATACAAAAATATGAGAATAAATAAAATAAGCGTATGAATGTATATACGTACTATCAACTTAATATGACCAGATTCGTTTCTTCCGGTGTCATAATGTTATGAATAAAATGAGTGACGAAACTATGTCATTGAGGATGATAGTATTCCATGTAAGTGAAATTTTATATCGAAACTCTTTCATATATTTTATTGTGTATCATTTCTACGAATGATATCTGTGTCAATTCCATAACAAATTTTCATACTACAAACTGAATAGGAAAAAGTGATTTTACCGTAAATCCAATGTTTATAGGATAGTAGTTGTTCCAAAAGTACTTTTCATTCGTACGAAAGTAGTTGTTTGTACACATCTTTGTAAAGTGTTTATTTTTCAATAGCTTTTTTGTTCTTTGGAAGATTTCCTTATTTTTTGTATGAAGATGGAGGAGTAGAAAGCCAGAAAGCTTTTTTTCTGTAAATATACCCCTTTCAATTCAAGCAATTCTTTGTAATTCAATACGTATGAAAATCTGGCAGATCAAGTTTCACCAAAACACTGAGAGAAGTCCGGTATATCACTTTTTAAAATCTAAATTTATACACTTTTATAACTTCGTATTTTAATAGAAATATTTCTCGTTAAACGAAGGTGTGTTTATAATTCTTTTAGTTTTTCGGTTTTTGACTTTAAGTTATGTCCTAGTTTCGTTGGAGATGATTTTTCCAGCATACTGATTTTTTTGGAACTACGTCAAATCCATTTTTACCAGGAAAAGGAAAATGCTAAGGAAAATGCCAATAAGTGTGAACAATATCAGAAGTTTCTGTACTGCCGAATAATCGATCGAGTTGTATACAATACTCAATTGACGTACTGACAAAATTATTTCTGATGAAGTTTAAAGTACATGGTGAAATTTTGATTTAAATTTCGCAAAGAACTTTTTGTTCAATCTTCAGCATTCGCTAGTGATACCATATCTAAACAAACTTAATTAACTGTAATTAACAAAATTTTTTGTTCTCATATACTTTCCTCGTTGTTCGTTGATGGATAAGTTTCATGTGAACTTCGCTCGATCCATCGAATTGATTAATCAAGCAGCCAACGATAATTGAAATTATAAAACAAAACAACAACTTCGTATTTAATCAAAATTTATATGAACTTGATATATATTTACATCGCAAGCTGAGGAACGTAGACCAGTTTCCGTTAATTTTTTGCTTCCAGCTTAATTGCAATGATTTTATTTATAGATAATTTTAGTAATTTGAAATAAATTGCAAAATGTGTGAAAAAATATTCCGAGCTCCGCCCGCTGATGTACTAGTTATGAAAGACTGGTGTGCAGGGACGGAACCAACTATTTGAAACTATCATTAAAAGATTTTAGCAGCATTGGTTGGAGATTCTGGGATCACTCCTGTTAGTTATTTTTTATTTTCCAAAAAATCAGCATTTGAAATATATTTAAATACTTTATATTTCAATTTCAACAAGTATTGTTTGTATTTTCTGCAGAATGTTTCGGAATGTTCATATCCATAAGAAGGGGCATGAAATATTATGCGTTGTCCTAGGATGTTTTTTAATTCCTCTGATGACTGAGGTTTTCAACAGCATACATTGGGCTTTCAAAACAAAATAGTCTTGTATCGAATATTTTACAAATGGGTTCATCATGGCCAGCTATAAGAGATTCGTGAGTAAGTTTTATATGCTTCAGTCAGAAATTGGTGATTGCTATGTACTGAAATGGATTTTAGAGACTTCAAGAAGTTAAAAATTGTTTTGTTGTTGATCTTGCAATCACTGCACACTATATAAGTGAATTAAACGGCGAACTAACTGGAGTCATGATAATGACTCATCACAAACCAAAGCTTCAAGAATAACACACAGTTTTCTCCTAAATATACTGCTGTCTTCTGGTAGTGTTTCAATATTTTTGTAGAAGGTAAAAATATTGATAACTGATAATATCATTCATTAGTCTGTTGTATGATTTCATTTACTTTGAGAGCTTCAGTACGTGTGAAACATCATCAACTCTGGTGATGTTAAGATATAGTTTTTTTGTATTTTTCAGAATGAAATATACTTACTTGGAGTTTTTTACGAATGTCAACTTTGGCCATATCTCAGTTTCTTGGAAAACTAGACAGCTGATTCAATTTTCCATAGGTATAAAACATTCCAAACATTTTTTGAACAATTGTGTTTTGTTTTACTATATTTTATATTTTCAGTCTTGAAAAGCACAATCACAACTTTAAATGCCACTAGTTACGATATGAAGTTCTCTTCAAGAAGTGATATCTTTTTGAAGCTATAAGTAGTTCTGGGAAACATTTAAAACTTCAAGTTGCAGTGAAAGACAGAGAGCCAGTCTCATCGGCGTTCGATTGCAAAGGTTGGTTCTACAACTGACCGCCTTCGGAAGCCTCGTTCATTTGTGATATTCAAAAATTGAATTTTCTGTCGATCCCTTCTTTGACAGGTGAGGTGTCATCACTCTTACTCGAAATTACGATTTCAAACACTCGAAATCTGTCTGTTAAAATCTGTTTTTCCGTTAACCAGCTGTCGCCCCCTTACGAACGACCACTCTCAAAAGTCGAAACTTGTACGAGCTAAGGACTAATGAGGTCTTACCTTTTAACGTGTGATTCCTCACCCGGGTTGGACAATAGGAAGTGAAAATTGATCGTTTAGCCTTGCGGTTCAAACGACCGGTACGCACATCGGTTGATTGACTGAGTGGGGCTGATCACTCACGTCAACCCACCAAGCTACCGACTTTAAACTCGGAATTTCGACTTTAATCTCGAAATTACGACTATAATTTGAAAATTTAGACATTTCAACTCGAAATTACAATTTTGAACTCGAAATTTCGACTTTAATCTTGAAATATCGACTTTATTCTCAAAATTCAGACTATGTAGTCGTAATTCCCAAAAAATAATCCGCTTCTGCACTTCCGTAGAATTCCTAACTTAATCTAGAAATTCAATGAAAATCCGTAAATGCAGTCAAAATTTAATAAAGTTGATATTTGAAAATTCCAAGTTCGAAATCAGAATTTACCAAAATTATTATCATCGGAATATTGTTAAGTTAGGACTTCAAACCAGGAATTCACCAAATTATCGATTTTGAATTCAATTTATTTTAAAATTCTGACTTTCGAACTCGGAATTTAGTGAACTCTGGTTGTTGGAGAATTTGTGACCCTATAACGACTTCGTAGTGATAAGTAGAAGCTAAACAAAATATTTGCCTTAGAATCTGGTAAAAGGTAGGAATCGTATATGCTGTGTCAGTGCGGTCCTGTATCGTCAGTTTTTATTCAATAAAAGTCTACAACTACAATCCGGTTATAATTAACTAACTCCATTAAGCAAGATAGGGTAAACTACACCACATGTCAGTCGGGGATAATGAACTGATCTTGTGGAAGGGTGAGGTTATAAGTAAATGCAAATAAGGAATATTGAACATTATGAATATACCTGTACCGAGTACCGTTTTCCTCTGTACAACTGTCTCCTTTCGAGCAACCCTCAGAAATATTTGCAATATGTATGCCACCTCAGGAAAGCCGAGGTCTTACCTTTCAATACGAGATTTCAAGCATATCCCTATAGTATGCTGATTATAACATGTCCTTGAGTTTGTTTAAAATCTTTTTGTGTGCATATTTGAGAATTTTAACCTTCTGCAATCTGAAACACTAAGTAGTTTATTTTGACAGTTTTTTGTTTATTTGCATAGTTTTTCATGAATAATATTTGAAAAAGAAAAATGTCTCCAGTGTCTCCAAAACTTGAAATTCGAAGTAAAATTATTTGAAATGTTCATTTTTCCTTTGGTTGAGATTAGTATGTTGAAAATAATATATTTTATTTCAAATCCAGATTCCTGTTCGTCGTAAATAATATGTTTTCCATGAAAGAAATGTTGTATAGTGAAACACGTGCCGTTTTGTGAACTTTCAAGTGAAAAATCTCACAATAAAGTGTTATTTGAAGACTTGTCATGTAAGCTGTAAAATCAATATTATATAATATCTCACCTACTGAACACAATAGATTAAAATCAGTTAAATATATACCTGTTTTGATTCGCCAACATGATTTTCATTTAGAGGTTAGGAGAAAAGAATTACAATATTGGGTTATAATTTTTCTTTATCAATGATACTAATTACATAATTTTCTCAATATAATTGTAATTTCTATAATGGAGAGTGAATTTCATTAGTTTGGTTTCCATTGTCTACTATGATATAAAAATGATTTGAAATCCCTCAAAGAATCAATAAATTTAACATGGAAAGCTGAAAATAACAATTATATAAAACAAAAAATCCCTGAAATTAAATTAAAATAAAATAAATAAAATAAAAATGCAAGCAACTTTTGAGAATTGAACAATAAAAAAGAAATATAAATTAAAAGATTTCAAGCCAAGTTACTTCTTGACGTTTCGATTGTTAGTATCTACAGAAGTCTTCGAGTGATGACTGAAATAACAATTATATTGAGCAAAAACCCCCCATTAAATTACAATAAAATAAATAAAATTCAAGCAACAATTTATAATTGAACAATAAAAAGAAATCAAAATCAAAAGATTTCACGTCAATTTACTTCACGACGTTTCGATTTTTTGTATTAACAATCGTCTTCGGGTGATGACATCAATTTTTAATTGTTCCTTGTATTTTATTTTATTTATTTTACAGATCACGAAAATTCCCTGGTGTATCGAAAATTGACACCAATAAACCGAAGGCCTGGTATTCGAATACAAGATTCGAAATGTGGGCGTGGAAAAGTAGAAGGCCATTGTAACTAATCTGAGATTATTCATCTCTCTTATGTAGAAATATACTTTACCGTAGGTATGTTTAATGTTCGGTATACAGCAATTACAAGTATCCTATGCACAGAGTAATTAATAACGTTAACAAGATTGCACCTTATAAATGCGCTAGCTTCGTGCAGCATTGTGTTCTATCGTTGCGGCAGAGAACACACAACACGTACGACTAGTTGCGTTCGGGAGTTCGGAAAGTATTTTTCAGTTACAGATAGAAGGGCATTTGGATTCAAGCAAAATGGACATGGCGAATGAATAAATGAGTGCCTGGAAAGCTATTTGCACTAAAATAACACCTGATGTATAAAGTATTCGGGACGATCTTGGACATGGATTCCATAATTTGATTGTTTTGGAGGAATACTTTGGATATGGCGAAAATTGAAATATTATTTGTACCATTTGTTAATTGCAATTTTGATGTACAAAAAAGTCCTTTATTCGCAATGACTAGCCAATTCAGTCAACCAGTGTAATAAATATGTTCCGGGAAATGAACGGCTTTCCAGATGATCTGAAAGTAGTAAAGGAATGGAAAATGAATTCAATTTTGGAAAATGTATATATTTTGTGGTTAACACTTTAACCAACAGGATTTATGCCAAAGTTGATTAAAATTTTGCGAGAGGTATTCGTAAATAGCTGGTTGCTGATTGTTTTCAGAGTTTCCGTTGAAAAGTTGAAATGAATTATTGAAATTTTGAGGTATTTTTCTTTCATTTATCACAAATTTTATTCAATCGCTCTTGTTGCTTACCTGTATGTGTGCATTTCTCCACTTTTTCCTTTTCTACGCAGATGGTGAGAATATTCATAATAGCTTTATTTCATGTCCTCTTTTCTTTTTATTCTTTATTTTAATTTACCATTACTATTTTACAGGTCTTTGATCTTCGATCTCTAGTTGTCTTCACCAAAGGAATTATTTCACAGTTGATTTTATTTCTGATTATTATTGCCTTCTATATACCTACGTTTGTTTTCAGATATAATCTCATTATAACATGAGAGACATATTTCAGTTTCATTGACTAATTCATTTACTTCTTTGTCGCTTTTTAGGGCCAATTACACACCTCCAAATGGTCAATATTATTTTTCATCTAAATAACTCATTTTTATTTGCAATACTTTCATTCTTGTGTATTAATTATTTTTCAAGGTTATTTTTAATACCTCTTCTTATGAATACTCCAAACCGTAACTTGATGAAAATTAAATGACACTATCCATTATCATTGATAATACCCCTTTTGTTCACATACATTTGAAACAAATGCCGATCATTATTCCTAGCAATATTATACAATCCTAGTATCCATACCTCTGTAGCCATTTCTCAGTGCTTTCATGATTTTCTTGTATTCAAATATTTTTTCCTTTGTACCATGATTTGATTTCAAATATGGGCATTTGTTCATTTTTTCTTTTTTATAATTGACAGAGATCTATAAAATATTATCTGGTTTCCTTTGTTATCTACTTCCATATTTTGACGAATTCTGTCCATTTATGCTTCTGAAAATTTTATTGTACAGTTTGCAGTTTCTTGTTTCAATTTTTGATATTCATTGCTTTTTCCTCTATTTATTATATCATCTGTACTATTCATCATGCAGAACGTTTTTGGTTACTTTGTTTTATATTCAAATAACATATTTCTATATTCATTTATGAAATATTTTGAAAATATTTTCAGGTATATTCGTTGAATTTTACTTCTGTGATATAATATTTTTTGATGTAGGCTCAAATTGTTTCATTGTTCATTGATTTGTCTATGTTAATTGATGGTATATTCTCCCCATTTTCCCATTTTTCATTGATTTCAGTTGCTATTAAATTATTTCCCTCGACTAATTTAGTTAATCAACACAGTTTTTCTAATAACTTTGTATCCGTTTATAGATAATCATTGATAAGCTCTTTCTCCCCAAATGTATATCTTCTCTTGTATATTCGTTTGTAATAAAAATAATAAAAGTTAAGATCTCGTTATTCCTCGATTGGCTAAAAAATTTATCAGTTATATTTTACGGAATATTCTGAAGTTTTTAAATTAATCGGAATTGGACAACTGACAAACAATTTTTTTTAAATATTCAGTTTGTGGTTAGTGAACCTTTCTTATTTAATAACTCACTGGTTTTGATTGCACATTTGAATGAAATGAAATATTTCATTTTAGAGAAAATCGATTTTTTCAGAAAATAGTTCATCATGTCGAACGAAGCTAATTTTCTGAGAGATATCAGAGTTTTTTTTTGGGAGTTTTCGAGTATCTTCAACTTCTACAGTCTGAATACAAATATATAATGAAAAAGTTGGACAGATGTAGAAAGGTTAATTTTTTAGTTTACGCCGATAAGTTATTGCGTAACGTTGGCATCTTCATCTCCTGAAGACACTAGCTTGGTTGGAGAAAGGGGTGTTGAGAAAAGTATAGTTATGGTGACTGGGAAAATTGCTTTGTTTGGATTTATTCTTCACCAGAGATTTCAGTTGCACCTTTTATTCTCCTTTACCATATTCATTTTTTTTAAGATTCAGGAAAGTGAAAATTCCAAAAAAAATCAATAAAATACGTTAATCATTATGTTTCAATAGATATGTGTACCCATTTTTGTCAAGGAGTGATTATCGAAAATTAGGCATAAACATCTACACGCGCCTTTGAATGGCATTCTTCGGTACCCCTTATTTTCGAAAACCACTCTGAATGCAAGCAATTTTCTTTTTATTGAGCAGCTCTCCAGTCAATACCCTCTGAGTTTTTATCTCTTTAGCTTTTAATGACCGTCGAAGAAGTATCTCCCCATCTTAAAACTTTTATGGGCCAATTCATAAACCTATAACAACCTCGTGGTGAAAAGGGTTAAAGAAACAATTCAGAGAAGCACCAACATTTCATGTTAGTGTTTAAAATACGGGACCAGTATGTTATTATCTTGTAATTTTCTGCTGGTCGAACTTGCCTACGTTTTATTACGAAAATGCTCCAAAAGATTGGAGTGGACGCGTTACGTATCATATTTTTAATTTAGTAATAAAATAAGAATGCGTGCAATTAATTTTAAAAGACTTTACGCGATATTATTTCAGATAAGTGGCGAGTTCAGGTAGATTATATGTAACAAGTTTTGTTTAAGGTGTTCTGATATGTGTTATATCCAATTTCACTTCAAACCGAACATGTCAGTTCGAACAAAGAAGTATGTAGTTATATTTTTAATATAAATGATTGAAAACACTTTGGAAGAAGAAGACAAAATCATTCCTACTTTAAAAAGAGTCATTCTGAAGTATTAGGTTGACAACTGTGAACTATTTCTCAACCTTGACAATTTTCATCATTTGATAATGATGCTTTCGTGCAACGAAGAGTGGAATATCTTTGGGTTGAGAATTATGTACCAATTATAAAAAAATCTTGGCGTGTGCTTTTAGATTTTCCATACTTCGTTGAAATTTATTTTCGCCAAAGCATTTTGGTTTCCTCTTTTCCATCTTTGTGGAAACTTTCAAAGGAGTTTAAAATAAACTGCAGATCAAACTTTATATTTTACCTCTTTCATATATCACAGTGTGAAGCGTTCTTCTGGATGATGATCTGATTCAGTTCCATAAGGAATGTTTGGAGTACAAGCTGAACAGGAATTTCGTTTGATTCAATGTTCATATGAAAGTAGTTGTTGCAGCAGGGCTTATTCTTCCAATTTGTGTCTGAAAGTAACTCCTATGCATGATCTACACATCTTCGTAAACAGTTTATTTTAATCTCAATTTTATAAAGCATGAAAATGCTTGAGAAAGCTATTGTCCACATGTGGATGTTGACGCGGTTTTGTATGAAAATCCCACAATATAGTGTTAACTTGAATACGTTATGGATTTTCATCGAGTATCGGCTAATTTCAAAATTTACTCCAATCCAGATCGTTTTAGTCTACCACAAAGAGAAAATTGTCCATTCTCACAGCAGTTTACTTGCAGCCAAAATACGTTCGACAAAATACGAAGAAAAATATACGAGAGACATTTTAGAAAAGACTAGTGGATAAAAAGGATAAAAATGCAACTGAAGTAATGAAAGACAAAAAAATATAGAAAAATTCAAAAAAACAAACGTAGTACGAGATAGTAATTGATGGACAATATTTATTTCTTACCTATGGTAGAAAGTAAATACCTCCTAAAATGATGATTTATTGCTGGAAAGTACATAATGTATATATTTCATGTTTATATATATATAATGATGAAAACGATACAAATCAATAATGAATGAAATTTTGTTATGGATATTATAGAGTAGTGATCCATAAAATATTTTGTTATGCAGCAAATTAACTGATGATGATTCGTAATTGATTTCTTTGATGCGGAATTGGAAATTTCCGGACTATTAAAGTACAAAATTTTGTTATTTCCACTCGTTTGATAAATCAAAGAATTTATTGTTTCATTATGAAAACTTTATTGGAAATAATCTTCTGTTGGATGAATTTTCCCTTATATGGACATTACATGAAATTTGTCTTCAAATTCGCTTACTTACAGAATAAAAGACAATCAGCAGTTATTTCAAAAATGGATTCCCATTTCATTAAAGGCAACGTAATCTCAGTACATCAAAATCGTTTTCAATCAGTAGTAATTTCCTTTTTCAGTTATGAAACGAAAAAATCATTGTATGAATCTTGCTTAATCTTCAAGCAATACATATTAATCTTAATTTGAACCTCCTTTTTGATCCTATACGGTTGGAAAAGCGCAGAATCTACCTTTCTCAGGATTATTTTATTAATTATTATTATTATTGTTTAATTATTATTTTTATTATTTTTATTACAAATAGAAATCAGTTTTTTTTAATAGGTGCTGATGCAAGCTCTTAATGAAATAACTGTAATGTAATTTCTCCCAATTCTTCGATCAATAAAAATTTACTATTTTGAATCTGAAACAAAAAACGACAATAATTACACTTATTTTTATTTGTTATGATTTTTTTCATGCAGTTGGTTCTCATGCGCCTCAAATGAAAAGACAGTTTGCATTGACATGCATAATGAATTTGCATTCTCATATCTTCCTGAGTAGTAATGACAGTGTGATAAACTTTTGATATGAAAATTCATGGATGTTAGGTCCGGCGATATAGGCGGCCAAGGCATAAGCCATTTCCGTTCTGTTCACTGTTCACATCCAACTCCTGTACTCATCCTAAAAAGTGTGCTGTTGCATAATCAGAACTACTTCACACTACTTCGATGTTCTTTCTCTACTTCACCGCCCTAGAAAAAATTCTGATCTTTGTTGAAACAGATTATTTTCAGAGTTTGTGTCACTTCCTATTCAAAAAAAAATTATAGCTGGACACAGAATCATTGTGGTCTAAAAAAAATAGTGCAGAGCTTCGGTAAGGTCATGAAAATTTAGTATAAAAGTTGGAAGATTTTGGAGTAAATTGATAGTGGTATATTTTCAGGAGGGATTAATTTTTGGGAAAGAAAGGATTTGGTTTTCTACTTCTACAAAGTTATATAAAAAAATGTGGAAATTTTCCAAAGAAAGGAAGAAAGCAATTAATTTCAAAATTAACTCTTCACGAAGATGTGTAGATAATGCAAAGAGGTGAATTTCAGACATGAAGCTGGAATGAAAAGCCCTCTCTTGGAGTAGTGTTAGATTTACTCAAAGACTTGGGATTGTTAGTTCATGAGAGTAAGGAATGGTTCAAAAACTGATTTTTTTCGTAATTTTTTTGATTTGGATCCGTTCGAATATAGTGCTTTGTTTGCTGAAGAAATTGTCAATTTGTAATTATAAATCGGATTCATGGAACGAATTTGGAAAATTAGCAGAGACATGGCTAGAAATATAACTTTCTCTACTGATGGTTGCTTTAACTAAAATTGAAATATACTGAGTGTAAAAAAGTCTCGATAATTACTATGTAGGACTTACAATATTTTAGTATTAGAGGACATCATCCGATTTTCTCATTATTAATTAGCTCATTGTCATATATTTGAATAAAATGGACAATAAATCCTGAATTATGGAATCGTTTGATGTGCATGTGTAGGAAAAACCTAAATGGAACTGAAGTAGTACAAAAAGCAATACAAAAAATAATGTCGTTCAAACAACGGATAAGGTTTTAGACATCACTTGGATATTGGACAATTTCATGCCAAACTACTGGAATGAAATTGAAAATCGAAGACTACTTTACTGTATAGAAAATTATAACGAAATGGAGAGACACTACCCCTTAAACAAAAAGTAGATGAGTCCATGCTTTTTTCTGCGTCCTTACAAGGACTTTTTCCGTTCTCATTTGGTCACCCTCTATAAAGCATAATAGACTTCCGATTCGATAATAATGTTTAACAAACCTTTTATTGTAAGCAGATGTTGTAACCAATTTTCTCGGAAATAAAAAATCAAGAAAGAAACAGGTGTTCATTCAACGGCATAGAACGATGTAACGTAATGTAAAACGCTAGGTAATGTATGTAAAGTTCATCGAATCGGACCGGAAACAAAAAAGTATCAGACATTAATTAAGTATCCTTCACTCCGCATTAAATCCCACCTAACAATTGGCGACTTTAATCAATATTGAATCAATTAAGGCAATTAGCAGGAACGTTTAATTAAAAAATGCAATTTCGAAAAACGAATAGGCGTACATCCATTGTTCCAGCAGCGTAGTGTTTTGAATTAAATTTAACCAGAAGATGGTATCTGCCAAGTCGTGGGATCACACGGAAAATAAAAACAAAGCGAAAAAAAGGAGGGTAAATTAACAAGGTACTTTTGCGCACATCAAATGGTATCTTCAGTTCTTCGGAACACCATAACTGAACAGCGAGAGCAACGAGTCGCCTCATCACCAAAGCTGATTAGAAACTGAGAATTTAAATTTGCATTTACGAACCTTTTTGTTCGACACAGCGTAGACATAGGCGTCGTTGATTATTCAAATTGTATCTTAGTAGTAGCTGACGAATTGACATGAAAAAGACGCACAAAATTGGATCGAGACTGATACTGAGTTTTCCTCTTTTGAATTGATTAATATTTTTCTATTGAAACCTATCAAGGTGCTGAAGTCAGTGACTGATTTTTCAACAAAAATCAAGTTGATAGCAATGTTCTGAATTGATTCAATGATTCCATTTCATTTTCAAATTTTCGCCCTAATGTCTGGTTGTCCAAAACTCCAGAACATGTAATGTAATTTCACCCACTTTTAGTAGTCTTCAAATCTCACCAATATTACATTTACGTCAAATACAAGGTATCGCTTCGTGTTCTGCATTTTTTTATCCTCATATGGATTATTTTCACAATGTTTCGGTCTCATTTGCCATCTTCTGGTGATGTAAAATGGAATAATGGGGTCTCTCAGTCAAAAAATCAAAACTCTGCTTTACTTTGCCAAGCTTTCGCTTCTAATGGGAAGTTTCTTCAGGGCAGTAAAAATTAGTGAAAGACAATGTATTGAACATATAACTGATAAAAGAAAGTTAAACATGTATGGATTTTTTGAATTTGACAAATGTCATTTGTCATTTGTTAACCAGGTCTTATCTTTTAAAGTGCGATTTCCCGCACTAGTTGCTTGGCAAGTACTAAACCCAAAATTGTTGCGATTTAAGTTTCATCTACTTGAACACTGCTATTCCGTTTTCGAATTATCGCACTACGTCTCTGAGCACAGCTATGGGGGTAATTAGCACACGCTGAGCTTATCTTTTCGAACTGCTACAACATAGGTAGGTTATTGTCGCTTTACGAGTCTGCCTACTGATTGCGAGTGGAATAATATTGCACATTATCTCTCAAATAGTTGGGATCAGATTGCTCACAAGTGCGGTCGATGTGTTGGTTGAATACGGTTCAATCTAATGAACATCGCAGAACCCAAATCGAGGAGTGGATGTGATAACGAGTCGTTAGGTACAGAGAAGACAACTTATTCGAACTAGATACGTTTTTGCATGGTGTTAACCGTTTTGCATGGTGTTCATTACTGTTAATACTCAATAGTAATAATAATAATAATCGTCTTTATTGTTTGTAAATTATAGAGCTAGTTGCTGATACAACAAAATGTGTAGTACAACTCAGTTAATACAAGTGCTACTGAGTTGTACTTTTTTATAACTATCGTTGGAAATCAGAAAATATATGGATGTCTGAAAAACTTCAATGGAATGATGATGGAATGGCTTAGTAAGGTAGTCGTCAGGAGTCGTGACTTTGTTGATCATTCATAATCCGTTCCATGCCACAAAAATGGAATCTGGTTTTTCGTAATATTTTGCTGGCTAAGGACTTCCCATCTAGATATTTCGATCAAAGTTAAGAATTTTTGTCTCTCTTAATATGTTATTATTGGCACCACTGATAAAAGCTGAAACTACCTTTTTGGGAGGTAGTTGTTATTATTTATATTATTCTGTTAACCAATGCCTTTCCACTGAAATATATTTCGATCAAACTTTTGATTTGACTTCTTTTGATATTTTAATATAACTATCAATGGGAAAATTTAAATTTACTCCTTTCGAGGGTAATTTACTCCAGTGGTTTTTCATGATATTTTGCTGCCTAAAGGCTTGTCATCGAAATATTTCGATCAAACTTCGTCACTTCAGTTCTCTCGATTCGTCTTTTTGCAATGAATGAGGAAAGTTGAAACTACCCTTTTTTGCGGTCTACAGAGTTTTGGATTGTTAATTTGTGATCATTTTCGTGTCGTAAATAAAAATTACACCCACGTAACCTCCTAACCTAACCCAATGGTTTGACAGTATTTAAACATTTTTCGATCAAAAATAAAAATTAATACAATCAAATCTCCCAACCTAACATAACCATAATCCGAAAATTGTTGGATTTAACTTTTTCCAAATGAAAATATTCCGATTGATAGGTCATATACAGTAAAATATTATGAAATTATTATGAGAGTAAACTACTCTTTAAAAAGATTACTGTGTATTTTACTATGTCTGTGAAGAGATTCATTATAGAAATAATGTTTACAAAATTAGTCACCTCCGTGTCTAGTTCGAAAAATATTTTTTATGAATGTGCCGTCTATATACAACGGACGAAATACAAATATCACGTGATTCCAACTGATAGGTACATTTGCTACTTATTGCGTAAAATGAATCTGTTATGTGTTGACTACAGGAGTTAACTACAACTACATCACCAGGTGATGCTAACTTGGTTGGCGCGTCGAGAACGAGTATTTTTGTTCTGGTGTAGGAAAAGTGTTTTCAGTGAAATCTATTGGTTGTTTTCTGAAGATAATTTCGATATAGCTGGAGTTTATAACAAGTAAAATAAATCTTTTCTCAGGATTAACGAGGTCTTACATTTCAACCTATTCCAGTAAAAGGTGAGACATGTCCTTGAATTTGATTTATTGACATGATAGCTTAATTTTCTTGATGAATATAGTAAGTCTACTCTACCATGTGCCGACCCAAATAGAAACGATAAACAACCCTTTAATATTCTGAGCTGCAAACACTGCATTCTTATCGTTAAAGAAGTACAGTTTGATCAATTCGTCGATTGGAATGAATATCATGCTTTGTAAAAGAGAAATACCTAACCAAACGTCATAGCACATTTTCAGCACGATTTCATTTTATCGTAGGTGGGCGTGGCTTCGTTTTCTTGATTGGATTACCTGGCTTTGTTTGTGCACAATTGAGGTCAGGTAGCCAGATTTTATTAATGTTCATTGCCTCTTGCTCTCTATTAAACTTAACCCTGTGTTTCTGAATTTGTATTGCCTCTTAATATATTCTTGGATTGTAATTTTGCATCGCATTTTTCAATGTGATGTGAGTACCTTCTTTGGGAGCATGTTTCGCTAACAACTGATTTGTCGGTTTGTCAAACTCGACAATTTCTCCTGTGTTCAAATAGACAGGTATAGTTCAAGTAAAAGATATAGTGCCCCCTACCTTCCATCAGTTCCCCTTTAATAACACACACACAACGCGGTACACATCGCTACATTCTGTTTGTTACTGTAACATAACTTCAAGTTTAATTTTATGACTCTTCAGCCAATCATAAAACTCGGTTAGTAAAAATTATTCAATACGAACCACCAATTATTCTGTCCACGTGGACTAATTCGACGCATCATAATTTCTTTGTATTGGTTTTTTGGCCTTTGACTTTGCCGACAACTTTAAGATTACTATATCGGTTACTTCGACTATACCTATACTTCTTTTCGTGGTTTCAATGTAGACCGACAAGGGGCTACAAGAAATTCTTTATAACCCGGTCTGTAACATATTGAACATAGGGAAGGAAAGCTCTTCCCTTGACGGGCCCAGCTGGTGTAACTTTGGCGTTTTCTTTCCTGTATCATAAGGCCCGCTGGAATTTTCCACGCTGTGCCTATACCTTCTCAAAGCAATCTTTAGGTGATTAACTTCTTCAGGTGCTCCACCAATGTCATTGTGAGGGGGATGAAGTGCTTCTAAAAAGTATCTTAACTGGGGCAATCGCGGCCCTGTTACTGTTCAGTTATTCAATCCAATTTTGACATTTTATTATTGTTTGAAATGGATATTTTTGATTCACCTTTTCCTAGAATATTTTTTAAAACAAATAAAATTTCTTTATAGAAGACCATTCTAGTATTCTCTACCAAAATATATTAAGTTTTCATAGATCACTCAAGTTTTTTTTTGCAGAACAATAACTGTTTCCTAGTTTGGTGATAAATATCAGTTTATAAGCGTCACATTCTCAACATGAAATCCGGATTATCTCCCTTTCTGCATATCTCACGCATACACATCATGCTCAAGTCGATTGAACATCCGATCCTATCTCATACACGTATCGAATATGTTGCTGGGTTGTTCTAAGTGACCGATGGTAATATGGTAGAGACAAAATCCGAAGACCATAATGAACATAACCAAGTATTTATTTTCTGATCAGCCTCTAACTTACTCTTTGTGCTTACGCTTCGAATACGAAATGGGACACGTGTCGAACCAATGATCAGCAGCTTAAAAATCCAGCTCCAGGGACGGAGCCTTGATTATAGTTTCAGGGCACATCACTAATGGAAATAATTAATTCAGCTTGGAACTAGTTTGATTGGGTAAAAAATCATTGTTGAAGTTTCTGACTACATTGAGTTCATTTTCGGTATTTCAAACATTAACGTTAGAAGGTATTTACAATAAGCGGACATAAATATATATGAAGGACAACAAACGAAAATGTGGTGAATGAAATGAACATTCAATATACTATCCTTTATGCATGTTTGTCCACATAGCTTAAATTAGACATCCGGGCCTCAGCTGATTGATTTCTACCGGTGCCTCAAACTACAACATATGTACTTATATCGACTCTCATCAATATCAGTCCATTTGTTTGTTTTCTTAAAAGTAGAACTTCAACAAGGCCATGATTCAGACGCTTCGATGTCAGTCACAGTCCATTATGATAAAAAAATCTTTATTGTACCCTAAAAATAAAATTCAATTCTGGGAAACATAATTTTCAATAATCTGAAAAAAATTCATAATTTTTCAGATTGTGGTAGATCATAATTTCCAAAAACTTTCAACTCGAAAATGTCTGATTCATTTTCTTATTCTAAATCCTTGTTTCGCTCTTCTTCAGGCAGTATATGAGTTCATGTAGAATTTGCCTATCAACACTATTTGTATATTTTTTAAAGATAAATGGTCAAATTCTTGGAAAACATTTCACAACGGCTGTACATTGTTAGTGTGATAGAACAGATTTGTCTTTTGCAGTATCAAATTGTCATTAAGTTTACTAGTGGAGTTGAGGACTAAAGTTTTTGCCCGAAACTTTCACAGGTTCGAGATCCAGAGAGTTAATTCAAAATTTTCAATGAAAAGAAATAGTTAATTCGGAGTTTTTTTTTTCAGGTCATGACTGAATGAAATTCCCATGCATATTCTACATACTTTCATGAGGAGGGTTTTGTGATATAATTATTCTTATCTTTCTGTGGAAGTTTCGCACATTTGTATATTACGAGAAAAATAGAAAGTGAAAAAATGTATTTATCCCTCTTTATTTCAAGAAAATACTTTTTCTTCAATAATCGAAAAAAAAATGGAGTTTGTCTATTGAAACAAAAGCCTAATGATGTTTTTGATCCACAAAATATCATGAAAAATTAAAATAATCCGAAATTTGAGCAGCAAGAGTTCCCGAAGTTTCACCGAGGAGTATCTGGTTCCATTGATTTTGAATTACTCAATCATAAAAAGCTATACAATGTTTTTGTGAAGTCCGAGCCTGGCTCATCGTCCTCCGATATCAACATACGCAAACAAGGCACCTCATTAACTATGCAAGTATGCAAAACAAGCCCACTACACTAGGATTGTTTAATGCAGTGCAACCGGCGCTTCCAACTCATTTGTTTATATTTGATTCGCTTTTTAGAACGACTGAGGGTATAATGAATTTTATATGATACTGATCACTTTTTACAATAATTGAAAGTTGATACATTCACTTTCATCCTTAATGAAATAATTGAATAGTAATTTCTGGATAGTTAGCGAAAACAAGGTATATTTTCACCCTGGTTTCAGGAATTAGGAATGGAAAGTCCAAGTCCATTTGTACCAAAAACCTTCATCAGTTTATACTAACTTTATTCAAATAAAACGCTTCAAAATTATCCTTTCTTAACAATGTGATTATATTTTGAATTTCATTATCAACGACCACTTAACACATAATGTCTATCAATTATATGTATGTGACGAAAATATCAGTTATATTTGTTTCTCAAACGACTTCACTAGTTGCTTCAAATTTGTCGCTTGTCTTAAGATTATATCTCAACTTCGAGCTATTTTAATGATTTTGTAACTACTTTATTGAAGATAACCAATATCTTTCTTGTTCAATTCATATTACCCACTGAAAAATCATCTTATTATAATATAGCGACAGGTTACTGACTAATTGGACTGACTCTTCAGTGGTTTATATTTTGGGGTGAACTTTTATGTTGCCCTCAAATACACTTCAGCAACTTTGCTTTGTTTACTTTTTAGATTGTGGAAAATTATAAACCGAGTAAACATTAACTTTAATATTTCCTTACACAGGCATCATCAATGTATGTATTCGTTAATGAAAACGAATAGAAGTGGCTGCTGCTCCAAACAAGTTGAAGTTTAAGTGAAAAATGACTTTTATTTATGAAATTTCGCAACTCTCTGCCTGCCCGATTTGAAGAATCCACTCTGAGTAGATTAAACAAAAAAAATTGAAAGTCGTACTTAATTCAAGGTGATGATTTCTTTGATTACTTATTGATATGCACCTGGCCAAGTTAACGTTAATTTTAACATACCTATATTATTCCACAAAATTATTTTATGTTTTCAGTCAAAGGTTAGTTTAAATAAAGTTTTTATAGCTGAACCTCACCTATTCATCATCCATCCATTTTTGTAATGTTGGTTTTTATATTATTAATATGATGAATAAAAGCATTTATGATTATTAATATTATTATTACATGAAATTTATTTAATCTGATATGTAAAATGCCCACAGTTCATTAGTCGTGAAAAAATATTTATGTAGTACAAAAGACTAATTCGTAAACCGCAAAGCTGTAGATACTTACAGTAAACGACATTTAACTGTCATTTAACTGTAGGTATACGTCGTTAATTTATTTAAATTTGGACTTCGACTATCATTTGTATAGCTATCCCACTTTGATGTACTGAGTGCAGGCTATCAACCCAAATGGATTTTCTGCGATTAAACGGAAACGTTTACTGCATTGTCTTCGTTTTTCACTTGTAGAAGAAAAGGATGCTGCATGAAAGTATATTGTTTCGTGGCTTCAGGTATTGGTTTGTGATGATTCTTAACTCCAAGTGTAGATATATTGCCGTCTGAATGAGTTGTGAATTTTCATCAAGTATCGGCCAATTCCATCACATCATACTGACGTAGTTTCTCAAGCTGGGTTTAGACATGCAACAGAATTTGTTGCGCCTCGTAGTTATCTGAAATTGAATTTCAGTCCACCTTGTACATCATAATGGTCGAGTTGTCTGCTATTGCGGAGCGGAGCACTATTTCTCGGTAATCTGCGATAATGATGACATCAGTGCACGAATCAGACGTAGAGATACCATAAACTGACATAAAAATATTGTAAAAGAATACGGAGCAGTCGCTTTAATAGCCCAGTTCACACCCGCAGAGCATAAAACAAGTGCGCGCATACACACACTTGCAACCTACTCGACCACACAGACCTGCTAATTGTGCTTTATGAGCTGCTTTCAACATTACCTGCTCAATTAACAAATTTTCCTGACGGCTAACCGTAACGCTGTTATGAACTCACATAATCTGGGGTTGGGTTTTTTCGGTTTGTCTGAACGAACTGTTTTCTTTGAGAAATCATTTTTATTCCTAATATAATTTTGGTTCAACTTTTGAAATGGTCAGCACACGTTCTCGACTTTTTAATGAAGAAGTAGGCTTTGTAAAAGACTTCGATCTGAATTCATTCTGATTTGAGAGAAGTCTGCTTAACAATCTGAACATTAATATCCATTGTTATTTTAAACTTTTCAGGAAGGAATTCTCATGAACTGAAAAGTGGAATTTTTCTGCTGTTGGACCATTCCTCACTTATAAGCTTTCGGCCAACCACAAAACTATACCTCAAGTTGTGTCTCACTGCTATTAAATAAAACGGAAGCCACCGATAAGAAAAAAGATACTGTTTCATACATCAGTACTGAAATAATTTTTTTGATTCATCAGGGGATGATATGATTATTCCTGAAGACTAATATCACTACCTGTACTTACATCTATCGAAATTAACTCGGATTTTCACAACGATAGTCTTTGCACCATTCAAATCATTCAATAATTTATATTCATACTCAAGAATACAAATACTAAGCCCTATCAGGCTAGCAAGACGAAAACAGCAAAATTGAAAAAAAATACATCAATTTGTAGCTAATTAGTTGCTAATTAGTTACCAAAATAACGATTTTGTTGCTCGTGTCTATCCTTAGGAATCGCAAACAATGCTATCGTGATATCAAGGTTGCAAGGTGACTGTATAAATTATATACTTCCCCTTTGATCTTTACAGAATATTTAGATGCTAAAATTTGAAAATAGCGAAAAAATTTTAAATATTTTTTTTCTATTTTTTATGATCTTGCTATTTTGGAACTGTTTTTTCCTGAAATTAAAGATGTTCTAAATTTGTTGCTCAACAAGAGTATACTCAAAAACACCTTGAGTATCAGCAACAAAATAGTTGAAACCGATCGGCCGATGAATTTTTATTTTATTTTATTTTCCTCGTTCTTGCTATCTTGAAACTCGTTAAACTGGATAGTGAAACTGGTTCTTGATAGTAAGAACGAGGGAAATTTGAAAAAAATAAAAATCGGCCGATCGGCTCCAACTATTTTGTTGCTGATACTCAAGATGAATTTGAGTATACTCCTGGTGAGCAACAAATTTGCAACACTTTTGGTTTTATGGAACACCAGTTTCAAGATAGCAAGAACGAGGAAAATGAAAAAAAGAATTGAAAATCGGCCGATCGATTTCAACTATTTTGTTGCTAATACTCGAAGTGTATTTGAGTATACTCCTGATGAGCAACAAATTTGAAACACTTTTTATTCTAAGGAAAACTAGTTTCAAGATACCAAGAACGAGGAGAAAGAAAAAAAAAAGGAAAATCGGTCGATCGGTTTCAACTATTTTGTTGCTGATATTCAAGCTGTATTTGAGTTCTCTCCTGACAAGCAACAAATTTGAAACACTTTTCATTCCAAAGAAAAGCAGTTTCAATGTAGAAAGAAAAAGGAAAATGAAAAAAAAAATAATAATTGGCCGATCGCTTTCAACTATTTTGTTGCTGAAACTCAAGGTGTATTTGAGTATACTCCCGATGAGCAACAAATTCGAAACATTTTTTATTCTAAGGAAAACCAGTTTCAAGATAGCAAGAACGAGGAAAATGAAAAAAAAAATGGAAAGTCGACCAATCGGTTTCAACTATTTTGTTGCTGTTACTCAAGGTGTATTCAAGGTGTATTCAAGTTTACTTTTGGTGAGCAACAAATTTAGAACATCTTTGCTTCCAGGAAAAAAACAGTTTCAAGATAGCAAGATCATAAAACATTAAAAAAAAATATTTAAAAATTTTTCGTTATATCCAAGGTATAGCAATTAAATAGCGACTGAATATTCTGTATTGCTACCTTGATATCACGATAGCATTATTTGCGATTTCTAGGGATCGGTACGAGCAACAAAATCGCATAAAATCTGGCTCATCTTCATCAAAAATAATTTCAGGATAACTACCTTGAAAATGTTCTACGTACAATTCCTCGTTTTTGGTATATCTAAAATCTTCAAGTTGTTTAAATATTTCATCTTTTTCTATATCCATCCACTGGATATACGTCAAAGTCAAGTAAATATTTTTGAGGTGAAAACGAATTGAGTTAACTAAGTCCCGGTCGAAAACTAAATGATAAAAAATGGTCATGCTTAATTTTTTTTCTCCAATTTCTACACAAGTACAATCAAACTTTTGATAAGGACCTGATTTTTTTCTTATATTCTAGATCTCTTCTCGCTTATGAACATTCGCCGCGATTTTTTGGGGTAGTAATAATTTTCATTCATTCATTTGATTCAAAAACGAGCTTATACAGTTTTAATGAAGAAGTGCCTTGAGCAAGAACTGAAGTGGCTTTCAATAAAATACAGATCCCTTTCACTCTTTTCATATTTTAAAATTATTCGCCGATTTTGATGATTGAATATTGTTTCGTCCACCTTTTCTATAGTCTTTTGTAATTAATGTATCACAACAACAGGAAATTTCAACAAATGTTAACTACAGCATTTCAATATATTGTCCAAATGTCATTTCTTTATATTTTTTGGTACTTTTGGATTGAATTCGTTTGAATCCATATTGCACTTAACATATTTTACTAAAAAGGATATTTATCATACTTTCATACTGAAACTTGCAGATTTGGATTTTCAGCTTGCAAGAATAGTTATACAATTCATAAAAAGAACAAAGATACTTCAAAAATATCATAGAAATTTTTTATTTTCAAGGCGTTTTTTTAAGATTGCAAAAATATATTTCTTCATCATCAATAATAATAACAATGTTATTTTCATCAATACTCAAGTTTTAACAGGGAATTCAACTACAACAGATATATTTTGTATAGTTTTTTCATTATTATCAATCTTACGTTCGATTTCATCCTGCTTCATCTGAAATCCAACAATATTTTATTTCACTGAACTGAAAAGTTACCCTTAGAGGGCAGTTGAGTCTGGTAATGTATTCGTGGTTCAGCCTAGATCCACTGATGAGACCTAAGGAGGGTCGAAACAGCGCTGCCCGGCGTTGGATCACAAATGCTTTGTTTTGGGCGCTGGTTTCAACTATACCTAATTTAAGTGATATCCACCAAAGTATCGATAATTTAATTTTTCTGAATAAAGGGCCGTAAATTTCTATTTTATTATAAAGTTACATTATATTTTGTTGCATTATATTGTAATGAAAAAAAAAGAAAAACATGCATAACATTTAATTGAATTCATTATTGTCGATCTGGGCGTTTTTCGGTTCCTCATTCTTCCATCTCCTCCATCTCCACTTGTTCCAATATTCCTGATCCTGATTGAAACATTCACATCAATTATAATTCCAGGTGCTACAAATTCGGATAGAGTCAATAAATCATACTGGGATGTAATTATGAAACGGTCTTGTGTATTTATTGTGAAACAAATAATTTATATGGCATGTTTGCGAGATTGTACGTTATGCTCGCCCCCCGATGTTGCATATATCGTAATGTAGCCCCACCACACTGGACATCAGGTCCGGACTAAGAGAGAACTGAGGGAGGATTATAAAATTCTCCGCCTAATATTGCAGAAAAAATCTTATTTGAACATCGAGAAAAAAGGGAAAAGTTATGGGCAGGCACTATTACTTGAAAATTGCTAGAGTGTTGAGTCTTATACAAACTAAGAACATTTTTTGTTTCAATATAATATACCAATGTTTAACAAATTGTCCGGCTAATAAACCTGAAAACATCGGATAATTTGTTAGAAACGGCTTTGAATGCCTATTCAGACCGTGATAATAATTTTTTTTATGCATTCGTCCATTTTTATTAATCCATTGGTAATAACATTTTAACCTAATATTCCAGAGGAAAAAATCTTTGATTTTAACGAATGAACTCAAAAACTGATTATTCTATATTAAAAATTGTTTCACTTGGAGAAGTCAGAGAGGGTGATATGGGCTATATGATGAAAAGAGAAATGAAAATTTCTATATTTTTTACCACTTTTATTTGCAACTAACATTACTGCAGTTTCGTCGTATACGGACATTTTCAAACTTATTTTATAAGTAACTGCAGTAACATTAGTTACAAATAAAAGTGGTAAAAACATAGAAATTTTCATTTCTCTTTTCATTATGATTTCCTACCACGTAGTAACGGCTACATCCATCAATGTATGGGCTAAATGAGAATTTAAATAACGTTATCCTGGGAAGAGTAGTCAATCATAAATAACAAAATGTTATAATATAAATAACCAATTTATATCTATCTAAATTCGAGTGACATCTTTCATTTCAAGTCTATTAAACTTATTTTTGTTTTATTGAGATTATTATTATATATTTCTCCTTATTATATATTGTTCCTTATACAATTTTTTTAAATCTTTTTTTCGCATTATAGTGCCAGTTTTTTAATTTTTATATTATTAATTTGCACATATTCATTTAGCTGAATAATAAAATATTTGAAATAAAATTTTGAATCTTTTTGAAAATAAGACTTCAACGGTAAAAAATTTCGAAATATGCTGTTACTTGAAAAATCTTAAATTTTGTTCTTAATTTATCATTGCTTATTTCTAACTCCTATCAAAACTCAACTCAGTAATACAAACCACCCAATTTGGGCTGAAAATTCTCTAGTCCGGTTCTGCATGATAACTTCTTCGATGCGATGCCCTCTACGGGCCAATATTATTTATAGTATCGTGTTAACGTCCTGGTCCATATGAAAAACAATAATTCGTTTCTTTCAGGCTATGCCATTTACATTTCTCATTTTTCTCTGGATCTTTTTTTATAATTAGTACAAAAGGAATCCGGAGATACTTTGGTTTATGTCTTTTCATTAGGGACCAGACAATCCCGCTTTCTGCAAGCGTATGAACTTCAATTCAAATATCGTAACCGATAAATTTCTGGGGTTCGAATTTTATTTGTTTTTATTGCGGTGTTTGAACTGCTTCTTTTGAACGACAATTGGTTTGGCCAATGGAATGTTACGTGTCGATTTTTCTTGAGTGATATAGGTTTTTAATATGTAATGTATATGTATTGTTTATGAAAAAAATCTGCGTCATCTATATATTATGATAAAAAATCTATACGATTACTATACTATACGAAACAATATACAAAAAATTGCGTACTTCGTTTTGAATATATCTGCTTTATCCAAAACAGCCCGAATTTTCGAAAATTATGTGTCAACATCCAATTTTGTGGTGGAACGAAGTCTGCATTACAGTATTAATTCAGTTCATCATTTTTATCCGAGTTGTAGAATAATTACTTAAACTAAATATTTTAGGATGATGATTATTTTTTATGTATCCTAAGTATTCACACTGCAAGTCAAATGACTGGTTTCTTTCCACATGAATGTAATAGTTGCTTTCTTATTTGTTTGAATTTGTTTACTAACAAATGAATAAAACTGAGTAAAATAATAATATATA
>WOGN01000065.1:0-34837 GCA_015342105.1 Leptinotarsa texana | reverse complement strand
GTTGTGCTAGTGAAACATTGTAAAAATAAATTTGTTTAAGACAGTTAATTCTTTAATTCGTTACAATATCGATATTTCTAGAAATATTCCTTTTTATCTGCCATATGGCAATTCCAATAACCCGATAAGGTTTCTTAAGTTATTTTTTTTATAAAAACGACAATAAACGTCATATTAGTAGTAAGGTACCACGTCAAAATCTCAAAAATGATCAATTCTCGTCCATTGGAAAACAAAATTGAAGCCATTTTTCTTTACGGGGCGACATGTAATTTTCACGAGACTGAAAGGATTTTCCCGAACGTTTTCGGAATCGTTCAATATGTACAAAATATTTGAGGTAACTTTTATCCAAATTCACAACTACCGGTAGTGTACATAACAAAAAGCCTCCAGGTCATCCGTCCATTCCGGAAGAACAGCAAGTGCAAATAATTGGTGAGATGATAGTAAATCCTGAACAGTCTACTTATTCCGCCGCGAATGTTTGAGAGGTGTCTCCTCTCACTGTGTGGAGACTTTTGAAGAGGAATAGGTAACATCCATACAAAATTAAAATGGTACACCAATTACCTGAGATGACCCTGATCGAAGACAGAATTCTGCGAAATCAGGGCGGAAACCATTGCAAGGCATCCTACCTATCTCCAAAATATTTGTTTTAGTGACGAATGTACATTTTTTTTAACGGCAATGTTCACAGACAAAATTGCCGTTATTGGAATGACACCACCCTCACGTTTTCTGGGAAACACATAACCGACATCCAGAAAAAATTAACGTTTGGGCAGGAATATTGGGAAACCATATTATAGGACCTCTATTCATTGATCAAAATTTAACAGGGCAACTGTATTTGAATATGCTGGAAACTACTGTTGAGTCTCTCATCACCGAAATCGCCGCAGCGAATCCTAATGAATTCGATATGGATATCGTATTCCAACAAGATGGAGCACCACCACATTAGTCCAGACAAGTAAAAAACTATTTGGATACTACTTTTCCCGGTCGCTGGATTGGCCGTCGAGATATTACAGAATAGCCAGCCCGCTCGTCAGATTTGACACCTTTGAACTTTTTTGTGGGGGGGCTATTTGAAGCAGATGGTGATCGTATGGTTTTTAAAATAGTATTATTATTAAGACGAAAAAACTACTTTTCGAGCACTGAAGAAGAATTTAATCAAATCCGAAACGTCGGCAAGAAAACAATTATTTTTTTTAAAGGAAAACATTGATCCTGTTACTCAACCAACCCCTTTTTCAGTTTAATTTTATTATCCCAAATTTAAATTTTTTGAGGTAACCCATTCAAAAAATAAGAGGGGGTCATTAAAGAAATGAACTGCATGTTTCATTTTATGTAATGAGAGAAAGTGGGAAAAATAATCTTAAATCGTACATATTTCCATGGAAAACAGGCCATTTTTCAAATGAGGTTTAAAGCACGATATTAGCAACCATTTTTAATTTTGAAAAGCAACTACGAGTATATAATTGAAAATCCTTTATATCCCACAGTTTCGGCTTCCAATAACATACTTTCAATTTGGGCTCATGTATTTTGACTAGATTGTAAAAGTTTCTTAATGTGGTTCTTAACTTGACCAATAGGTTCACAATAAATGTCGAGAGTTGATTGTAAAGTTTGCTCATTGCAACAACTGGTGACTTGAATAATATGTTTGTTCTAGAATTTGGTAGATGAAAAGTCAGTTCATTTCTAGAATTGATTCGTGGAACATAAAAGTTGGGAGAGTAGTTCTGGACAGTAAATCAGATCATTCACTAGTTTATAAATGAAAATTATATAGTAGTAGGTTCTTCGCTTTTGAAGGGATAATATATTAAATTTATTCAGTAGTATTCAGTTGTCGATGCCTTGTTCAAAGTAAATTTCTTCTAGCTTGTAAGTAATATATTTCATTAAGCCTCTTTGTATAGACTCGATTTTGTTTATGTGGACATTGTATATGGGTGACCATATAAGGGAAGCATATTGCTGCCGATATTTGGCGACATTTGAGACAATTAAGACGCAGGTACCTAGCAGAGGTATCTAGGGTATAAATAAGGAGAATATTGTGTGTGATTAAGTTTAATCTTCCTCTTGAGGATGTTCACTTGGTGATTGAAATACGAGTCAAAGTGTCAAAAATAACAGTTTGGTGTTGAGATGAAACTCCAGTAATATTCATTACCACTTCAAAGGTGCATCACGAGTGAATTAACAACGGTCTATGAGAATGCTCACATAAATTCTGCATACTCAAAGGCTCAATACTGGGTCCATTTCTCATGTAGTACTAATTTGCAAACGTCCAAATATCAGGATATTATACAGTGTATTCCAATGACATTATCATTAAATTCCAAACGCAAATTCCTTGATAGTTCCTACTGGAATCTCTGGCATGAAATGACACTTTTCCAACACCATAATAAAAATTATGGTCTCTCGACGTGCCTTTCGCTAATCATGATAGCGAACGTTAACTTGAAAATGTTTTAAATAGACAAATTATTTATATAAATTCCAAATGTCAAAATTTCGCCTTTTCTCAGCTTATATGTTGTCGTTAAGTGATATGCCGTTTTTCTCTACGAATTCAAATTGAACCAAAGACTACCGAAACAATTCGAAAACAAAGCCAGGCATTTGGCAATAAGACTGTTAATGAACGCATTGTTCGGCTTTGCTTGGCAAAATTTCTACCTATAGTAAACACAAACGGTGCGTGAAATGGCGGACGAATCAACCATAAGTTTCATTGAGGTTTTTGATAGTTTATAACGTATTATAAAGGTCGAAAAGTTCGAAAAATGGGTGCCCCACGATATAAAAGATCAACAGAAATTTTCACGTTTCGAGGTCCGTTCTTCTTGGCATTTGTGTAGCCACAACGATCCTTTTTTAGGTAGAATGGTGATTGTTTCGAAAAGTGGATACTCTATGACAATAGGAACGTTGAGAAAATTAGCTGGATACCGATGAGCCATACATGCATTTCCAAAGGCGGAACTCGCCAACAAAAAACACCATGATTACTGTATGGTGGTCGGCGGCTGGTGTACCAAAAATTACATCAACAGCAGCCGGCACTGATGAAAATGTTTGATCCGGCTCAACAACAACGCTTGTCCACACATTTCACAAATCATCGTCAAAAAATTCAAGTAATTGTGCTCCGAAGTCCTGCCTCCCCACAATACTGCCCAACCGCCAACCGACTTATTATCTTTTCAACCACTTTTATAAGTTTCCCACCGGAAAATCTTTCCCAAATCAGGACCAGGCAATAACGGCCTTCTTTAACTTCATCGAATCCCAAGAACACACTTCTTATGCTGACGGAATAAATCGATTTGTATTTCATCAGTTTGGACTTCCATTGTCTAATCAAATATAAATTGATTTGAGAACCCTGGAAAAATAATTAGAAAAATAATAAGATTAACCGAAAATAACAATTTTATTAAACAAAAACTGAAATTGCAAAGAATCAACGTACAAGCTACAACCAAACAAATAAAAAATAAAAAAATATTAATAAAAGGTGAAAAAATAAAGATTACAAATTATTATTAACAAAAATGAAAACAAATTTGGTTTGGAATCTTTTAATTTTTTCAATTTGTTTCCATTTTTGTTAATACTAATTTTTAATCTTTTTTTTGAGCCTTTATTAATATTTTTTTATTTTTTATTTGTTTGGTTGTAGCTTGTATTTTAATCCATTGTAATTTCAGTTTTTGTTCAATAAAATTTTTATTTTCGGTTGATCTTATTAATTTTATAATTGTCTTTTCAGGGTTTTTCAAATCAATTTATATTAGATTAGACAATGGAAGTCCGAACTGATGAAATACACCACGAAACATTGTCAACCACCTCCAAACAAATCGACTTGTGTTACGTTGGCAAAAGTACACTGATTCTAATCGTTCTCATGTCGATCCAACTGAACACGTATACACTGAGATATTACAGTTCAGAAAAGATTCATAAAAACCGACAAAATTTTTGAAGCCACCTTATATTAGTCGCGAAGGGTGAGTACAGTGCATTCCATTTAAAACGAGCCACCCTGAATAACTTTTGGTACAATGATTTTCAGGAAAATTTGAACAAAAACATCAATAATAGTTTACAGGAGGTCACATTTTCACATATTCACATTTAATATTATTTCCCCTATCGCACCACCAGAGCATATCACCAATTTTTTTAAAAGGAATAAGGAAAATAATTCATGAGTCGCCTCGTCATATGTATCACTGATATCTAGTTCGACACAATTCAGTTCATGCACGAAACCGCTGAACGAATTTATTTATCCACTCTTTCGAAGTTTCAATCGAACTTTTTGTCGATCGCCCGGTTCCGCTTCAGCATGATCATAAAAATTACTGTTATGCACTCTAGCTGCATGGAGATAGAGCAGACAGTTTGAAACAAGAGCTATTCGCTCTGAAAAGTGGAAAAGTGGCTGCTTTCAATAAAATTTCTCAACTTACGAAGTTGAGTTGACTGAAACGTTATTCGCGATAGCTCTGTGCCAAGTTTAGAATTCATTCAGTTCGACGTGTGTGATGGAATTATGCAAAAGGGATTGAAAAAATATTTAAAGTATAAAAACATTAATAAAATGGGTTTCTGATTATTATTGGATAATGTGCTCATTAATATAGTTAAGATACCTTCGAACAATTGAATATTTGATTTAAAACTGAAAGGGTCTGAAAAATTAATATTTTCAATACTTTCATGAAATTGAAATAACAAACTAATCAAATAATTCTACAGAATTGTTTGTTTTCGAATAGGTTATGTATCATAATATATGTATATAATGTTGGAATTCCAAAAAGAACTGTTCTAGGCCCTTCACTTTTATGTCATATACAATGCATTCCAGTGAAATAGATGCAATCTGAAATCATTCAAGACTATAATTAAATCAACGTCTCTCATCAGCAACCTTTCCAGCAACCTCTTTTTTTATGTTCTGAAGGTTGTCAGGTGTTAGTGGCAACTGGTGATTTTTTTAAATTAAGCATTCACAATAGTTGGCTGTATCTATTTCGATTTCAACTATTCCCACAGAAAAAGTCATGTGGAGAAACTGGAGGACGGTTCTATAGAACCTCTCCTTCCAATCCATCGACAGGGAAAAAGATTATCATGAAAGTGTCGCACAATCATTATACAATGAGCATAATCCTAATCTTGTTGAGAAGTACTCATTTTTCAATGAAGGATCTAACTAGATGGCCTCAATGATGCTTGGCAAACTTGTTTATTCAGCAAATTGATTGATACTTCACCGTTGAAGTTTGCTTGAAAAAAAGATTACCTACCCAAGATTTCTCGAAAATATGGGTCTTGGGAATATTTGGAGTGAATTCAGCCTGCCATATTGAATCGGTTTATTTTTGATAGATAGACTTCTCAGGTAAATGAACCTGTTTATAGGATTGACTGTGACAACATTTTATGAACAGAGTTTTACAAGAATGATGAACTCTGTAGAAATGATTGAGATCACTTCTGTAGGCTACCAAGGTTGAACACACAACTCTTACAGTAATTCATACTTTTGATTTGTCATCCCGAAGAAATTATTATTCATTGAAGAATACGATTATATTTTGTTTTTGGAATTCAGTGTACAAAACTGCATTGTCCCCAATTGAAATTAATCTCTATTCGTGCAAACACTTGAAAAAATTCAAAATGACTAGATTTTTCTCACATCAACGAATGAACTCGAAACAAGTTTGAAGTTGATTAGTTATTCTCACTCTGTTGAACAACCTTTTGTATTTCTCCACACGTTCTATCTGAATAACTTTTCTTAGCCAAACCTAATTTCTCTCTACCACTGAACAAATTGGCTCACGTACGGGGAAAATGAAATACAAACTTATCTGATCATAACATGCCGGAAAGCAACCATACTTCCAGATAGGGTAAAGTGAGGCTGCATTACTCTTCCGGAACTATTTGTCTCTGGCATGAGTTGTAGAATGGATAGTTCTTTCGTTGTTCCGAAAACTGTATTTCACGTGAGTTATTTTATGAATTACTTTCAAGGGATTGCCTAGCATTACGGAATTTTCAAAGAATGCGAACTTGTTTCAAAACTGTTTTCAGGGTTTTGTGTCCATGGTTTGCAGGTTTTCATGCCCAACGACGGTCGTAGAGTTCTGAGTGAATACGGGCCTACACGAGTTCCATCCCACATCCCACACTGGGACTCTTGAGTTGCGTCCACCGCGAAAATTTGTACCTGAAACTCCGTCCGGTATGCTCCCCCCACTACTCAACTGGAAATGCAATGAAAGAAAAGTAAAGCAATTATCATTCGAAAGGGGATAAGATCTGATTCTGTGAAGCAATCTAGAATTTGAAAACATTCGTCTTCTTGTTACGGTTACGAACGCATCACACCCTAGGGAAATAAGGTGTAGAATGTATCATAGAAAATATTCAGTAAGGACAAATGCTTAGTGAGAAAGCTGAAAACGTGATCAATCTTGATGGGTTCTAATTCTGTTAAAACAAAGCACTGGCTAACAATATCCAACGCTGGGCTTGTATTCAGAAACCGGGCAGAAGTTTTCGAAGATAGCCGAAGACGGACGTATTGTCGAATTAATGCTCGAGCAAAGAGATCCCTCGAAAGACGACGATTACCTTTTGAAGCGCCAAAATTGAGTAATAGCTGAAAAAAAGCTCTCTACGACATTTGACAGCACATCCATCCAAGCTCTTTTATGCTGAAATGTGGAAAACTGACACTTCAAAACTATGCTCACAAGACCTTGCTCTAATTTGCAATAACATTAATCATTGCAGGCTGTCCAATATTTTTCAAACTTCCACAGTCGATTGAATAAAAAATATTGTTTGCTTTTCTACAGTTCCAGATTTTAGAAGCTTATGTGAATTACAATCTGTATTTGCTGATGGTACATTTTAAAGTGGTCCGAAGTCTTTTCTTCAGTTATTCCCTGTTAATAGACTGCGTTAGTATTTTTTCTTTTATTGAATAAAGGACGTTCATCTTTCAAATTGATTTTCGTTCAGTTATAGACCGGTGCAATCAACTGAAAGTTTAATTTCCACCTTCAGTTATTTGCGCAGATTTTGAAAAAGCGATACTTTCAACTATCAAATTTTCAATACAGTCGGTAGAAACTTCTAGCTGTCATCTTCACGTGGCAAAAAGGATTCAACAGCTCGGTTTGATTCTACCGTACAGTTAAGAAATCATTTGATGATTGAGATAAATCTTTGGACTGTCTTTTTTAACCCCGTCTGAAGTCAGTGAATATTTTGCGTTTGACTTCATTTCCATTCTGCCCAAAGATTTCAGAGTTGAGGAATTTTGGGATTGTGTGTAGAATAACTATATTTCTGATGAAGCTTATTTTCCGCCAGAATGTTTGGCTGAATTTTCTTCATCGATAACTCGTACAATGAATAATTGTGAGTATTTTCACTCCAAACCGAAGACCACATTCCACCCTTCGAATCCCAATCTATATAAATTTATAAATTTTCTTCTTAGTATGTTGTGTGATGTGCAGCACTATCAAGCAATCTAATCAACATTTTTAGAAAGATCAGTATCTTCATAGCAAAAATGCTGCAGCAGAAGATTGGTGACGAGTCGTCTATAATTCGTTAGGGATATATCTTCAAAATAACTAGAACCGTAATTCAGACAGAAAAATATTCGAAGAGAGCTGGCTATAGCTAGTTCTACTTCTTTCTCTACTTTTCACTGTGACTATCTTATCTATTTATTGACATGAAGCATTTTCTTTTTCAAAAGTTCTTGGATTTTTCAAGCCTCAGCATTTAGTTTCTTTGACATGAAGTTTTTTTGTCTTCAGGAATGATTCATTTCAGTTTTTAATTTCATAAGCCTTAGTATTCAGTTCCTTCAGTTCTGTAGAAACTCTTTAATTTCATGAGTACACTCAGAAAGTTGAGATTTTTTACAATAGTCTCAACGGTTGGTCCCTATTATCCCTACTATTACTAAAAACATACCCTGAATTTGCTGGGTTCCACCCAGAAAAGAGCAATCCGCCTAATTGGAGACGCAAACATCACATGCAACGTTGATAGGCTGGAACATCGAAGAAAGGTTGGATATTTGTCTCTCTTCTACAGATACTTTCACGGGGGGTATTCAAGTGACTTGGCACATTTGATTCCACAAGAAACGGAACATATCAGAAATACGCGACGAACTGTGGCTGTTCATCGTTCAGAGGTTCAACTCAGTACACCTCAAACTTCACTGTTTAACAAGTCTTTCATCTGGAAAACTGCGTTTATGTGAAATAAACTCCAGCGATTCAAATCCAATGTAAATCGCCAATTTATCACAATCACTGCTCTGAGAGCACCTTAAATATTTTACTGTATTGCTTGTGTTTTGTCCTTGAAAAAATCTCTTGACTGCAAGGGAAGGACTATGACCGGAATTCAGGGGTACGTAATTAACTCCCGGATGGAACTCGACTGTATACCTGAAAAAAGGCATTTTTTCAGTTATCGGATGAAACTCGAGTGCAGCCGTAGATACAAAAATATTGGTTTGAGATTTCGATTCAAATCCATCAGATATGACTTCGTTGCTACTGATTGAATCGAATGACCTGATTTGTATGCAACTCAGTGCAAGTAGCAAGAATTGATGTTAATCACTTCTTTTGTTATCGATTGGAGTTGTTTGTGAATTTTCATTGCGTCCCTATATACTCGTATAAAGTTATTTTGTTCTATTGAGTCACTGAACGACATAACGTGAGTGCCTTATTTGAGTGTTTATTCGACAACAGGTGATTTGTTAATATGGCCGAGGCATCTGAGTACCTACAATTCTTTCAGAGGATCTTATCATCCAAAACATGTCTTTGAAGGAGTATGAGAATGAGTATAATGAAGTCGAATCGGAGCGAGAGATACGACCCAGAATGAGAATGCCAAAGTAAATCTAGCTAGATCCATTAAGGGATAAGGCTTTTTTTCAGTTATTGTGAAAATGTAACAGACCGGTCTGGAAGAATTCTGGAGAAACCCATCGTGAAACCAATATTCATACCCGAAGAAAATAATCAAAGAGTCTGAAGTGAACAAAAGACCCCCAAAAATTCTTTAGCAACACCGGGGTTATCATGAATCTCTTGTAGCTGTGGGTCAATCAATATAGGAGCCAGGAAGATCAGTAAGTTATGGGTCTCTGAACAGAAGAGAAATTGTGCATACAATAAATTAGCTATAGCCGAACATGCTCTCGAAGAATGCATGCACGTTGTCTCAATCAAAGAAACACAATTACTTTAGAACTATCTGGAAGTATGTAGAGCGCGTTTGAAATTCATGAGTGGGAAAACAATATTAACAGTGATAAGATATCAAAATACACCTTCATTTCAGGAATGAGTTCAGCACGATAGAGTATGAAGAGATTAGTACAGAATGCCTGATTGTACACGAGGTCTTCAAGTTTAATTTCAAGGTATTTTTGGATGTCAACAGAAACTGTTTTAGAATGGACAGTTTCGTGAGATTCGTTGATGGATGAACATATTTTCAAACCAGTGAAATGTATTTCTTACGCTTCTTACATAATTATAATTTGATAACTGGAATACCCCAAAAAACTGGGCCAAAATCTATTTTGTAATTTCAAAAACTACACCTCATGATTTGATCTCCACAAACTTAATTTTAAAAATATATCACAACATGTTTCTCTACCACAGTAGCTTTGTCAAGTGATTTGAAATGATTTTAATCGTGAGGTGTAGTTTTTGAAGTTACTATGAATCTTCATCAAGTAACGGCCGAATCTATCAGAAAAATATTTTTTGTATATCAACAGGTTGACTTTTTTGGGAAATAAATGTGTTGACTTTTCACTTTTCAATCTTCATACAAAAAATGAGAAAAATTCCAAACAGGAAGGAAGTAATCAATTTCAAAAGCTAATCGACTATATAAAAATGGATATTTGTTGGTTGGTTGGTTGATTGGTTGGTTGGTTGATCAGTGACAAACTTCTACATCGCTCAACCGATCGTGATCAAACTTGATATGCATAGAGAATATTTTTAGACTACCAATTTTTCAGTTACTCGCCACTAGAGGCGCTGTAGTAATTTTTCATAGAGAAGGCTTTTAGACTAATAATTTTTCTATAACTCGCCACTAGATGGCGCTGTGGAACAATTTTTTGAAAGCACTGTTCTATTACGCCGCGCACGCCTATGTTAGTTGTTTCTGATTTTGTCAAAACTTTGAAACAGCAGCGATACAGTAACATAGTACTAGTTCTATATAAATATGTGTAAAGAAGTAACTTCCAGACATAAAACTGAATAAATGGTCTCGAAACAGCCAGTTTCATGTGAACATTGAATCACACGAAAGAAACTACTTTCAAATTGATTACAGAAAACTGAATCAACCAAAAAACATTTTCTCTATTCAGTTTGTATTGAAAATATTCGTTATGATATTGAATTAGGATTGTTATACGATATAATAGATGAAACATGAAATTTCACTTACAGAAACACTGTAATTCTCACTGGTAGATATCCGATGTTTCGCCGTAGGACACTTGCCTTATCAGCTCTTCGGTATCAAATCTGATAACATTATGAAAAAAAAAACACTGGAATTATTCATAAAATTACTACTTGATATCACGAATGAGTTAATCCTTCATGTGATCGATGACAGTACGTAATGACATCCATTCGCTTATTTGATTAAATCCCAGACAAAAGAATCTTGTTTAAATTGCTGATTAGGCATGTGTCTTCTGCGTAACATCGGATGTCTACCAGTGAGGATGATAGTGTTTCATATGAGTGAAATTTAACTTTTCATCTACTATATTGTGTAGCAATCCTGTGAATGATATCTGATTCAATTCCATAATGGATGTTTGGAATACAAACTGAATAGAGAAAAGTATTTTTTGTATAATTCAGTGTTCAAATAAAAGTATTTGTTTCGAAAGTATTTTTTTGCGTGTAATTTGATGTTGATATGGAAGAAGATATTTCGAAAGGGCTTTTTTCCAATTTGTGCCTGAAAGTTACTTCTTTGCATGATCTACACATCTTTGTATGATTATTTTTTTGAAATGCATTGCTTCCTTCCTTTCTTTGGAATATTTCCATATTTTTTATATGAAGATGAAGAAGTACGAAGCCAAAACCTTTCTTGTCCAAAAAATCTATCCTAAAATATACCCTTTTCAATTTGAATAGGATTCCTTCGGCTGGGGTTTGATCAAATGAGCGATTGAATGTCATTATGTATTGTTATCGATGATTTTATGGATGAATTTCTTATAATGTTATCGAGATTTGGTACTGAAGAGCGGATAAGGCAAGTGTCTTACGGGAAAACATAGAATGTCTACCAGTGAGGATGACAACGTTCTATGTAAGTGAAATTTGACTTCTTTCATTTACTATATTGTGAATGATATCTGAGTCAAATCCATGACGAATATTTTCAATATAAACTGAATATAGGAAAGTGTTTTTTGTATAATTCAGTTTTCACATAAAAATATCTATTTCGAAAGTATTTTCTTTCGTGGAATACAATGGTTATTTGAAAAAAACTATTCCAATTTTTTTTCACTTTGTGTTTGAAAGTTACCACATTGCAAGATGTATATATCTCTATATATGGTAACCTTTTTGAAATTGATTTATTCTATCCTTTCTTTGGAGCTGAAACCTTTCTTACTCAAAAATTATTCTTCCATTAAATAATATTCTTTTCAAATAAAGGTTGACATTCGTAGTCCTATTTACTATAAACCGCATCCGGTATACTTCCCGTAAGAAAACACATATTCATATTGCAGCAGTTGTGTCGCTGAAAGCATATGCAGGAAATACTTCTGTGAAGTCTCCTTCAGTGACAATTGTCGGATATAATCCAACTTCCCTCATGGTATTACACAGGGGAGTAGTTGTCTCTGATAGGTGTCAGTCCAAACCTATATTGAAGGCAGGTAAAGACTGGACTGTACAGATTGTTCTGTTTTGGTTAATTTGATTCATATTGAGGAACAACATGTCAGTCCACAACAGAAAGATAACTGAAAATTATACTCTAGATGATAGTCCAGGGTTATGAGTTGCATATGATTTTCGAAATGGTGTAATTTTACGAATTGAAGTAATTAGGTCGAACCGTTACAGTTCTAGATATATACATGGGGATAAATCTTACATTCTGTGTCATGAGAAAAATCATTTCTATCAATATTTTTCATAAAATATGTTAAAATCTTCAGTTGCGATGACTTGGGAAATAATAAATGCAAAAATTCAGATACATTTCAAGGGGAGATTAATTTTTAGGAGAGAAAGTTTTTGGCCTTCAACTTCTATGAACGAATTGACTATTTGGAATACGAATGAAATAAAGAAGAGTGTTTTTTGTAGAAATCAGAGTTGCTATAAAAGTATTTGTTTCGAAAGTACTTTATTTCGTATAATTTATTGTTTATATGACAATAGCTGTTTCTAGAGGGCTTTTACTTTCAGTTTGTATCTGAAAGTTATTTTTTGCATGATCTACGAATCGTTGTATATAGAGTCATTTCTTTGAAATGTATTGCTTCCTTCCTTTCTTCGGAAGATTCCCACATTTTTTGTATCAAAATGGGGAAGTAGAAAGCCAAAAAATTTCTTTCCCAAAAATTGATATCTCCTAAAAATATACCCCTTCAATTTGAAAAAGATTCCTGTGGCTGGGATTAAATCAAATTATCGACTGAATGTTATCCACGTACTTTCATCGATGGATAGATTCAACCCATTCCGTGACAAAAAGTCGTAATTTTGAAGGCAGTGAGTGTTTCTTCCTCTAATGTTATCCGTATTTGCTCCTGAAGAGCCGATAAGGTAAGTGTCTTACGGCGAAACATGGGATGTCTAGCAGTGAGGATGACAGCGTTTCATGTAAGTGAAAGTTTACTTCTTTCATTAATTATATTGTGTAGAAATCCTGTAAATGATATCTGATTTGTTTTCATTACGAATGTTTGGAATATAAGTGGAATACAGAAAGATGTTTTTCGTATAATTCAGTGTTGATGTCAAAGTATTTCTTTTGAAAGTATTTGTTTTAGTGTAATTGAATATTTATATGAAAATAGTTATTTCAAGAGGTGTTTCTTTTTCAGTTTGTGTCTGAAAGTTACTTCTTTTCATGATCTATACATTTTTGTATAGAGTTGATGTTTGAAATTGATTGCTTTCTTCCTTTCTTTGGGAGATTCCTACATTTTTTGTATCATTATGAAGAAGTGGAAGGCCAAAAATTCTCTTTTCCAAAAATCAAAATGTTCAAAATATCCATACTGGGTTATGTCCAATTATGATCTAATCTTGTTGGAATTTTGTCTTATATCAGAATGAGAAAGTAATAAAGAAGTAGCACTGCATCACTGTACCAATGGAACGCAAATATACTGATGATTTCATCGGTAATCATCATTATGATGAGATATTCAATAATGATAGATCAGTGTCAATTTTATAAAAAATTAACTTCTTTGTCTTCTCTCAGTTCTAAACCTTCATACTCATCAGGATCAGCTTTCATTCAATCTCACCTACTTTTTCACAGCTTCTTTCTTCCTCCCTGTGTCTTCAAAAGTTGGTATCAATTGAAAAAAATGATTTGAAAGTTCTTCATACTTGCATAACTGAGTAAATACAGTTTTTCAAGCTACTAATGTGGACATATATTATCACAAGCATGAATAACAGTTACCAACAAGGCAGCATACATTTTATGGTTGTGATTAGGGATCTTGAACCATGATATGACCATAATATAAATTCAGCCAAACATATACTTATAATAAGTAGAAGGAAACTGTAAGTAATTACGCAATATCGTAAACATGTCAATACACACCGGGATCACAAAAACATCATGCAACCATCTGTGATTTCGAGAAATGATCTGTTATTGTGTTATGTTCGATGTACCCTATATCTTCTTTGTTGGAATCAATTAGTGAGCAGTTGTTAAATATGCATGAGATTGTTAAGATTGCAGTTTCGCACCCTTTGAACGGTAACCAAAAAGATCATCTCTGTATTTTGAAAGTGAATCATGATGGTTTGTTTTCCCATCAAAAATTTAGTTTTGCTTCAGTATGGTCAGTTGAGTCACCTGTTATGATATGATATTCTTGATTGATTTTTCATACCACGGCACAAAATGGAAATTTTCCAAAAATCAAAGATGCATCTGAAATTTTTGATAATTTACACATATCGTGGGGTGAGTACTACAACTAAGTAACCACACATTTGGCAAAACATGAATAACTGCGGAGAAAAATTCTATGAGGTCAGGTGCACAATATACTACAACTAGGTAAATGTTGTACACACTTTACAGGTGCTACGTAGAATTTTAAAAACTAGATAAGGGATTCGTCAGAGATAAAATCTATTCTATAACTCGACAAGTTAACATATCAAGTTGTTCAACATATTGATTTATTTGTTTTAATCAAATTTGCAATTGTTTTGTGAAATGAAACAATTTTTGCAGTGCATTGTTGTCAATACAATAATAGACAGCAAATAAACAATTTATTAACAATCCTGATTTCATATTCAAACATTTGGTATCTTAATCAACATCAAAAATATTTTCAATGCTAAAACTAAGTGAGTTGGAGTTTCCAAGTAAATACCTCGATTAATTACTGTTTCACTTTTGTTGAACATTTTCGTTATAAGAAAGATATTAATACTTCTAAATGAATATAATTCAGAAATGATAGTAAAAAGCCTTCACATTCTACGAAAATCGCGAAGAAACATTGATCTGAAACAGCTGATTTGAAACAATTTTTTCTACAACCACACCTTTTGACAAAATATTAAACAAAGTGAAGTGAATCTATTAGACGGACTAAATTGATTTGTAATTATCAATTCAGGAAGCGATTATCAATGGAAGTTAAAAACAACCCATCAATAAATCTTAAAAACCAGTTTCGATTTCATTGTTGATTTTGAACCCATAAATTTTAGCCAGACGTTGTCAACCACAATCATACAATACGTTCGTATGCCGAACCATTTGTTTGATATACTGCAAATTTATGCATGCTACATATTCCAATGGGAATTGATATTGTTAGTTAATAACGCGTTATAGTTGATGAAATTAAGGTCAGGTGGGATGAAATAACAATTATCGTCTATTGATTGATCACTTAATGACTATGGAATTGGCATTTCTGATGAACTGGAATAGGAGCCGCCCAGATATCATTTTAATTGATTTGTTTGGAAAACCGAATCGGATACAAGAATTGTGATATGGGATAACTCAGAAACCTACTGGAAAGAAGACCTACTTGGTGAAAATTTGAAAATATTTTCATTCGATATTAACTTTAAACGTTCAAGCCATTCCCGAATATACCTACGCAGTAGGTTGAATGGACTGACGCCTACCAGAAAACAACTACTCCCCTGGCTACTACCACGAAGGGCCTTGGATTATATCCGAAAGGCGTCATATGCAATTGGCAATACAACTGAAAGGGTCGACCTTCGGAACGGGCACAATTATAGACCGGTTTCGGGCTCATTAGCCACTTATCAGGGCAAGATAGTGGCCATCCTCGACCTAAAGTCAATGATGTTCCATAATTGGAAATCGGAATTCTTTCAGAGTATTTCATTCTTCTTCCTAAGTTGGAGAGAATAACAAAATGTCAATCCATCTAGTGGACGAGGTACTAACCAACTGCATATCCGTAATTTGTTCTATTCCTCTAAATAAGGAAGAAAAACAAAAATTTGAATAAATTATAAACTACTACATTTATAATAAGAAAACAAAGTCGTCATAGATTATAAAGGAAAAATAAAAATATATTTTGTACAGCTGTTGCTTTCAATTTAAATCACGTGGACATCAGTTTATTCGTTTTCTCAGATTTCCTAGCATTCAAAAAATCTCATGGTGTTTGTTTTTATTTGATTTATAAAAAAACCTTTCACGAACTAATGGTTAGAGCCAAATCAACTGTTTTGGAAAGAAATATTGTGGCTTTCTACTTCTTCAAAAAATCCCTTCTTCTGGAAGAAATAGTAATCCTGAAATATGTTCATTTCTCGAATAAAACGAAATTTGTGTGATTAGGATTGAATCAATTAACGTTTTGAGAGTTTTTATGGGCTGATCGTCACAGGAGCTCATTTTTCGTTGAATTGAAATTGTAATATTGTGGGAGCAATACGTATTTTCATCTTTGAAAGTTCGAGTCTTTGAAAGTGCTGATAAGAAAATTGAAGCAAGTGCTTATGAACCTGAACATTGAGAAGAACACATTAGGTTATGTAGCGTTCCTATCAATGATATCTGTTTCAATTCTATAACGAATGTCATGTTCAGTACTAACTCAATACAAACTTTCATTTGAAAGTATTAGTTTTTTTTTTATGTATTTCAATGTTCAAGTGAAATTAGTTATTTCGGAAGCAATTTTTTTCAATTTGTATCTGAAAGAAATTTTGTGTGAAATTCACAGTTTTTTGAGAAATTAATTTCATTTAAAGGTAGTTTGAAAAGTCAAAATTATTTTTCCTAAAAGTATTTTAATAGTATTCATCTCTAACAAATATTCATCGTGAATCTAATATATGAAAATGGATGTTTGTTGGTTGGTTGGTTGGTAAGTGATAAACTTCTACATCGCTCAACCGATCGTGATGAAACTTGACATGTATAAGTAATTTTTCATAGAGAAGGTTTTCAGAGTGTTTATTTTTCTGTGACTCCCCACTAGATTGGACTGTAGTACAATTTTTTGAAAGCACTGTTCTATAACGCTGCACACGCCCAAGTTCGTTGATTCTGATTCTGTCAAAACATTGGAACAGCAGCGATTCAGCAACATAGTACTAGTCTTATATATAATTGATAATGTTTCTATCAAGAAACTGATTTGAATGAATTAACGCATAGAGGCACAGTTTTGCAAGGGTTCAAGTGTTTTTCAAGGCATGGTTCAAGTGAGATTATGAGTTATGAATGTCAGGTTCGACTTGGTTCATTCCAGCATTTAACCTTCGATACGATTTTCAATATGTTGAACTTCATTTCCTTTATTTATTGCAAAATAAAAGTTTGTTATAAATTACCTTCAATATGATATGACTGATTATCAGTTGTAGCTTGAACTTCAACAGTTGAACTATATACTACTCGAGATGTCTGCCGTAGTAGCAGACGAAATATTTGGTACTATATGGGCTGAAAAGTCTCGGGTCTAACACGTAGATGACGCTCGTCTTATCGAATTTCGTGTTTTAATTTCGTGTTTTAATTCCGTGTTTCAATTTCATATTGCATTAGAAACAACAATTTAACGTTGGTTTACTGCATTTAAAAGTGGTTGTAAAGACACCGATGATGCAGAACGCAGTGAACGTCCACTTGAGGCAGTAACACTAGAACACAAAAAATACACAATATCGTTTTGAATGATCGAAAAGAGAACTTGCGTGACTAAGTTGACATATTAAATAAGATTGTCGGTGAGCTGGCCTATGGTCTGATTCACTGCAACCTTTACAGACCTATTGTTATGCTCCTGGGTTGTTAGAGCTCATTATCTAACTTGATTTCTTTGATGAGACTCCATAGCCTCGACACTGACCCCTTTATATAGCTCTCAGCCTCTGGTTTCTCTTCCCCGCATCTTGCGTGCCTCAGCCTTACTCTTGCTTCGCACTCTCAGAGCACATGTAGTGCGGGTTCTTTCTCTTTTTGACAGAACCTGCATTAGATTTTTTGCTGTCAGACCCATGATGCTCATATGAGTCGGCTATACTATGCACCGTTAGTGGACCCACCATTTCCCTCAAAACCTTACGGTTGTAGTTTAGCAGGTCTTTAGTGAATACGGGCGATGGTTTCATTATGAACTTTTTTGCCTGCCCCAATCCTGGGAGCTTATTCCACCAATCTATCAATTCGGCTTGCATCCATGAATTTATGGATGTCTTTATATGTGCTTTCACTACCCCGCACAAGGATTCTGGGCCGATCATAGCCTTGGATGCGCCTTCACGGGCTGGAACATCGGCCTTCTCATGGCCCTTGTGACCCTCATGTCCGAGTACCCAAGCTAGAGTGACCCCATTTTGGGTGCTTAGTTCCTTCACACCAGTCTTGAGAAGACTTGAAGTGGGCTGGGTGCCTTAATTGCCACCATGGCTGTCGGAGAAAATGACAATGGTTTTATTTGACATTGTAATGATATCAAAATTAATGTGTTGGCTTCACATTGCATGAGCATTCGAAGTGGGTGCTGTGCGAAGTCACTGTTGAACAAAAACAATAACGTCTTGATGATTCTGAGCCGTGTAGGTTATGTTTTAATTCAAGAAACCGGAAATTTTGCGTCGATATGTGAAAATGGATCCATCGCTTCATCGACTATATTGACAAGGGATATACAATCAACAGTGAATCTTATATAGCGTTATTGGAGCGTTTGAAGACCAACATTGCAAGAAAACGACCCAATTCAAAAAAAATAAAGTGCTACTTCATGAAGACAATTCACAGTAGCACAAATCAATCAGAACGAAGGCAAAATTGCATGAAATAGAGGACTAGTTGCTGTACGCAGACTTCAAAAATGCTCAAAAGGTGATTAAAAAGTGGTATTGAAATGTTATTGCGGCGCTAGAGGGCGTGGATGAATGAAACCAATTTTAAATAAAGAAACGCGTTTTCCTTCTTAGACCCAGGACTTTTCAGACCAAGTGTTACTTCAGTTTCCATTTGATCACTTTTTGTCAGCCCGTATTTTGTACTCTTCAACCATGTCTCGTGCTTCGAAAGCCTGTGTTCTCAAACACTATCTGCTACCTCTTAATGAAGAAATGATCCCAACAATCAGCTTCACTTTCAGGAATTCAATTGAAAAATTTCAAATTCTTTCTAATATTTGTCTATTGCTCTTTGGAAATTTCATCCAGGTAGACTTGCCCTCTCAGAAGGATATTGAACATTAAATTATACGAAAAAAGAAAACATTTAGAAACAACTTCTTTTTTATGAACAGTGAATTACATAAAAACCCCTTTCTTGTATTCGAATTGTGTTCCTAACAATCGTTATGGAATTGAATCTGATAGTACGAATATAAGAAGTAGCTATGACTCAAAATTACACCTACATAGAACCTTGTCACCCTCCAGGGCGGATTTCGAAATGACATATGCCTCATCAGCACCAATATGGATAACACCACGAGATGAAGCATTCAATTCATTCATAACATAACGACCATATGTAACGGCTGGGTTAAATTTAAGCGCATGAATGTCATTACGTAATCTCATGGTGACATGAGTAGATTCAACTTATCTGTGACATAAAGTCGTAATTTCATGGAGGAATTGAGTATTTATGTAATATTGTCCGGAATGTTACTGATAAATCAATTAGGCACATTTTTTAATCAGGAACTTCGGAAGACTGCCTTTGAAGATAATAGGTCTACATGTAGGTGACATTAGATTTCCATAAACTATATTCTGTAGCTTTCTTGTGGATGATATCTGATTCCATTTCGTATCGAATATTGGAAATGCAAATTGAATGAAAAAAATATATTTATTCAATTCAATGTTCATCTGGAAAAAGTTGTTTTCACAGTACTTTTTCTCTCGTAATATCAATGTCACTTTGAAAACAATTGTTTCAAAAAGTCTTTATTTCAGTTTTCATTATATAATGCATTTTTTCAATGTCTCCCCCTTTTATTTTTTGAACTGGCGACTGGGCGCCATCTTGGAAAAAAGAATTGAAAAGAAAGGGGAAAGCATCTAACGAATACTTCATAACCCTAGAATATGAAGTTGATATCTTCACCTACTACAAATTGGTGGAACATTCAATAATTTCCTGAAGACAAAACACATTAATATCGATATTTTTAGAAATATTAATTTTCATCTGCCATATGGCAATTCCAACGAACCGATAAAGTTTGTTAAGTTATTTTTGATTATAGAAACAAAAAAAATAACAGTATGAGAGTGAACCAAAAGGATTTTCAAAGAACGTTTTCCAAATCGTCCTATCTGTAGAAAATATTCACAACTACATAATAAAAAACCCCCAGGTCATCCGTCGTTTCCGGAAGAATAGGAAGTGCAAATGATTGGTGAGATGGTAGTAAATCCTGAACAGTCTACTTATTCCGTCGAGAAAATTTGTGAGATGTCTCCTTCTACTGTGTGGAGACTTTTGAAGGAGTATAGGAATCATCCATACAAAATTTAAATGGTACACAAATGCAAGGCATCCCACCTATCTCCAAAATATTTGTTTTAGAGACAAATTTACATATTTTCAAACCGCAATGTTCACAGACAAAATTGCCGTGATTGGAGTGACATCAATCTCCACATTTTCCGTGAAACACATACCCAATATCCAAAAAAAATAAAATTTTGGGCAGGAATATTAGAAAACCATATAGTAGGACTTCTAATTATCGATCAAAGTTCAACAAGGGAAGTGTATTTGAATATGCCTGAAACTAATGTTGATCCTCTCATCACTGAAATCGTCGAAGCGAATCCTAATGAATTCGATATGCATATTGTATTCCAAGAAGATGGAGCACCACCACATTACTCCAGATAAGTAAGAAACTATTTGGTTTCTACTTTTGCCGGTCATTGGATTGACCGACGAGGTCCTACAAAATGGCCAAGCAGCTCGCCAGATTTGACACCTTTCAATTTTTTATGGGGCTATTTGAAGCAAAATGTGTACGAAACTGAATCTGCTTCAATTTTATATACGACAGAAAATAATAAATATTTGTAGAGATATTGACGTTACCATTTCTAGCATCTTCTGAACTGACCTCAAGCTTATTACCTCATATAATGTAGTTAAATGTCAATGTATTCAGGCGATTATTAAAAGTTCCGTCATTTTGTATTATTTGAAGATATTGAAATTATATTCCAGGGTTGTCAAGCATTTGTCAAAAGCTTGAAAAATATATATCACAAAATCCCCTTTCTATTAAATTTTTTTCCTTGATGGCTTCCAGTCGCCATCTTGAGAGTTTCATACGTCAATTTTACTGCAAAATAGAGTATTCATGCATTAATTTCATTATCCCAAATTTCAATTTTTTGGGTTGACTTGTTCAAAAAATAAAAGCTGGGGGGCATTAAAGGAATGCACCGTATGAAAGTAACTTCTGTATATGATCTACGTATCATTTGAAGAGTTCGTTGCTTTTTTCCTTTCTTTGGAAGTCTCCAACATTTTTTGTATGGAGATAGAGAAGTAACAAGCTGAGTAGATTAAATTTTAAACAAGACCAAAGTCCCAAAAAGTGCCGCGTTGAGTTATCTGTCCACTTTCTTCAATTTTGTTCACTTTATAAGAGTATACAAGGTAGCCTGGTGACACGACTAAAGGAATTAGGTGCTTCATTCTCTTAACAAGAACCTTGTTGCTACACTACATACATATTTCTTCTGAATTCTGTAATCTCTGTAATCTAACTGGCTAGATGATAATCGATTGAGCCTTAGGTGAGCATTCTCAACAGCGTGAGAGAGTAATAGCCGAGAAATAATTCTGGGGAAGTTTAGATCTGCAATAGTTCCCATAATTGTGCTAATAATTCAAAACGACACCAGAGGCAGGCGGTATTATTACATTTACATTTTAACTGGAGGCGATTTGAATAAAAACCGCGATATATTTTCCTTAACCCTTGATTAAATGAGGCTGAACAGCTACCCCTCGAAAAATTTAAACGAGGAATAATACTTTCAAGACGCTTTTTCACGCATTCTGCAGAAAATTTCGCATATTCGCAATTCGGGTATTACCCTTTGGGATTTACCGAGTTGATCTTGTTATCAGGATGGCTAAACTTGGTTCGCAAAATATATATCAAGGCAAGCAGCCTTCTAATTCTTATAGTGAATTTGTAAGTTTTTTTCAAATATGAGGTAGCCTGGGTATAACTTAATTTTTTTAAATGGTTGTTTAAATTTCAAAAATAATATTTTGCTGGATCGTATCACGCGTCACTTTGTTGAGAGGAATACATATCATGAAGTACCTTCTCAACTCTAGGTGAATCAAAAAATTCGTCAGTATTACGTCAAATGGTAGTTTGGTATTTTTTTCAATCTAATGGGAAAACTTAAGAAGACGAACACGAATAACAAACACGAAGTGTTCAGAAAAAAAGGTACTGCCGGTCAGTCAATTCTTATTCTGAGGACAAAATATTCTGATTACATTTTAAACTTTGGATTGGGAGGTAACTGGTTTCGAAGATAATCAACTCATTGTTATAATTACAAATCATCACACAAATCTTTATTTTTAATACGCGTTTCATCACATAGTAATTTTTCAGTTAGACTGGTTGGCATTCTGAACAAATTTTATATTTTTCAATCCGTAATGATCTTGATAATCGTGACAAGTGCGTCAAATATAATACCGAATTTATTTTGCAAAAAATATAATACTTCATGGAAATGATAATCCTTATCTTATGGTCGTTCGTGTGCATGGTAGCATATAAATAAATTCAAAACTACTAATAATTTTGGGTGATAAGATAACAAAACATATTTCAATTGTTGTATTATAACCTGTTAAGCAACATACTTGTGTTGACTTCAGGGGTGCTCGGAATTCTTTTTCATACAGTTAGATATACGACTCATACCTGAACCATTGAAAATTTCAATACCCATAATCAATCCTCCTATTTCTTCTTTGAAGGTGTAGCTGATGACATCATCAACAAGTTTCTCCGTGGTATCCCATTTTTTGTTTTTGATCCGCGAAAGATAAGTAAATAGGTAGGTCCAAAGTGACTAGGTAGATTTATCAGTTCACTGCAATCCGCAAGAGTGGGTTTACTATGGCTTACAGATATCTACACTCGAGCAAATGTGTCCAGTTCATCAACAGAGTCAATTACTTTGATTGGCGAGTGATCTTTCAGCTGACAAGAGTAAGACTACATCAAATACTGAAAAATTCATGCGATCCACGACGGAGCATGTATGAAGTATTAGGTCTGCTGTTTCATCTCCGTCTAAACAATGTTGGAATGTACTACCCTTCAACAAAGCCCATTTCTTCATATTATGATTGAGAAAACAGTGACATGTAAGTAGACCTGTTTCATAACACTCATAAGTATGTAATCGTCAATGTTTACAATTTTATTTGTAACCATCTGGCCTCTCTTTCCAGAAAGATATGAGGAAGGAATAGATTTAGGAAGATTTTCGTTATCGCTGAAGGGTACTTTTTCAGTCTACTTTTCATTACTGTAATTTAGGAAAGCCTAATGCTAGTCTTTGGCTAATTTTCTTGCTACCAGGTAGAGCTTTTAAAAATATTTGGTTTTATGATTATAGAAAAACTCCTATCGAATATCAAGTTGAACATATCAAAAAAAAACATTTTATTGTGAGATTTTCACTGAACAACTTTACAAAAATTCAACATGTGTTTCTCCATGCAATGGTTTCTTCAGACATGTCTTCATTCAGTCTCAAAATTGTCACATTCTCAAATCTTTCTCTCTTTATCAAACAACTTCTGATAGTCTATAAGGCACAAACTCACCCGATTCTGTAATACTTTTTGATCATATGGTTTTTTACTATTCCCTTCAGAAGATTTTGTTTTATAATGTCGCCACTCAGGAATGACACAAAAACTGGTCGACCAATCGTTTGTATTCAAGAATTATTTCAATTGATTTGCGAAATTTTTCTCCACAAAATATTTTCTATGTTTGGTAGCTTCTCAAAAATAAACTTGAATTTCTATGTAATATGGTATCTTTTTGTCTTATCACTTCAGAGCTTGATCCCAACTTTGTCAAACTCTGAATCGTCGTTCAAAAGGTGCTGAATTGATAACTGGTACTTTTGCCTGAAACTCTGAGGTACACCTGGAGATGAACATATATCTCTGTAAATATAAAATGTGTTTCCATATATATTTTCTGATGATTATATTCATTTCAGTACGCTTGTTGTGAAATATATGTGAGACTGATTAACGGAAAGACAGATTTTGTAAACAGATTTCAGTACACTTGTTGTGAAATATATATGAGAGTGATTTCTTCATATTTCAATGCAGTAATAAGGAGAGAAATTTTTATTGATACATTGAAACTTTTTAGGAGGTTTCCTTTTTATATACCAATGTAGAAGATGCAGATTTTTTCCAGAAATTATTATTCTTTGAAAAAATTTCTTTGATGATATGGAAAAATATTGTGAGTAACTGAATTTTCATTTATATTTCAATTGAAAGTTAATTTTGTTCGTACCTTGTATATTTTCATATAGAAATAAATGATTCAACATGTGACAAATGTACATATTTTGGGAGTATTATAATTTTCTATAAAATGATAAATAGCTACTTGAATACCAACTACTTCTCCAACTCATCAGTGCTTTAGATTTGCGACGAAAGTGGAATAATCACTTGTCTTCACAAAGTTGTGGGTAACATTATTTCAACAATTAATATGATGCCTTTTCAGTTCTTCTTTTGTTGGAACCAAAAACTCATAAGCTGGCTCTTCCTTTTCGATAACCCACAAACTTCCGTTTCTACCATTCTCCAATATCTTTATGAGTTCATTGGATACGAACTCCGGTCTGAAAGAAAATGTATTCAACTTCGAAAAGACCTCTTGAATAAGAGAAAATCATCGAAACCGTTATCAATGAACTATGTTATTACCTCTGGAGTTTTCTCTGTTCCCTTTTCTGATACATATCCATGTATACAGGATCCAATAGGAAGTCGCGTAGTTCAAAACTTGTAGTTCTTGTTCTACCAGGAACAATGGCCATGACTCTCACTTTAGTTCTTTGGTAATGCATCGGATGTGCCCAACTTCTGGTAAGCCCGATAATTGCCGACTTGGTTCCACTGTAAATTGGGGCGACGCCATATTGGACGATACCAGCCAGAGATGCGGTATTCAGAATTACAGCTTCTTCACCTAGTTTATAGTTTTTCAAGTACCTTTCGAAGCCGAGGAGGATGCCGTTTATTGTGCCATTCTGAAATAATTAGTAAGTCATTTCAAACATCCTGTCGTAGGCTCTGTGGATGTGTACAAAAGCAGCTGGATAATTTTCCAAAAAAAAGTTACCTAACAAACAATTCATAAGTGGAAATAATTCGGAAACTCAGAGATCGGGTAGCATCTAGTTGAAACTAGCTCATCATTATGAAATGTTCTACGAAATTCATTTTCCGAAATTTAAGCTGATAAATGTCAAGTTTTATCACGATCGGTATGATTTGAAAAAAAAGCAGTATCAGTAATAATGAGAAAAAGTGAATAGCATTACCCACCAAATTGATGGCGATTTCTCTTTCCCAGTTGAGATCGTCCAGGATACCAGCGTTGTTGATCAGGATGTCAATGCTTCCAAATTTCTCCAAAGTAGACTCAAAAGCACCTGGAAATTGGTTAAACATGATCTGGAGCTATTTGAAGTTTTCAGTACTCACATTGTATTTCCTTCATTTTTGTCACATCACACTGAATGAAGATTGCTTTTCCTTTACCGAACTCTTTTTCTATTTCTTCTAAGGCTTTTTTTCCATTCGTTTCATTTATATCGGTCAGAGTTACACCCTTCAAAGGAGAAAAAATTAAATATATTCTTGTTGGATTGAAAAGTTTTTGTAATATGTATATCATCAAATCTCAGGTACATTTGAATACTGTTTTGACACATTATATTTCCATAAAAATTATTTTTCTAACATTGAATGATATTCGTTGTTTGAGTTATCTCTAAATCATTTAGATGACGTCTTTTGTGAAGCTTACTGGCAATCAAGCAATTTGATACCAAAAATACATTTCTAGTTCAACTTAGCACCCTTAATGTGATCTGTAGCAGGTCAAAAGGGCACAGTTTGGTGTTGAATCACAAATGCTTTGTCTTTGACCTCTGGTACCAACTAGATGCCTTGAAGTGTTAACCTTTGCAACAGTTTTTGGGCGACAACAGAGGCCTTTGGGAACTATATTCGTTATTGATATTCACATTAGTCTGTTATCGATCATATGTTGATGGCGTCTTTATTTGGAAAGATCTCCATGCAAACTCATACTCATGATTGAGATCTGAGTTTGAAAATGCATCTGTGGTTCATTCTATCACCGATGACGACACCTACTTATAGCAGGTTGGAACTATGCTGTCAAGGAAGGTCAAGTACGTGGCACTTTCTGAAAGATATCTGATTGAAATCGGTCTTTACTCAACCCCTTTCTTTCTCACGAAAGTCAACATTGTTAACAACAGCGTTATTATAATAATAATAATCATGATAACACGGTTGTACTTTTCCCGACAACATGGACGCCGTGGACTTTTGAGTTTCTGGTGTCTGAACTCAATTCAAAAAACATTTCAAAACATTATTCACGGAAAATCCCCTATATGGTATTGATGACTTTTTACATTCATTCCCTGGCCATAGAGCAAAGATGTCTTGCACCATTGTATGTACGTATTGTATTATTATTTTTATTGAACTGTTAAAAATCTTCTGAAGATTTTATATTTTACTTTTGAGTATATGTTAAACAAATAAAATTCGAATTTGAATTCTAGATGACAGAATGGTACTAGATATAGCCTGTAAAAACGTCAGGAGCTCGGAACCCCTTCTCTCCATGGTCCGTGACCATGAGAGAGCAGGAAATAGAACATTTCTCATTAGGCTATCTGCCCGAGCAGCTGATGAACTCAGTTTAGTTTTCGATCCTGAACGAAATGACCACACAACTGTCACCGTGTTGGAACCCGTTCAGCAAAAAGCTCATATAATAGCCGCAGAGAACACCTCACTTCTGCGGGAGCACAAGGGTGAGCCAATGCATGGGATCTTCTTCAATAACATTGGAGACCTTGGCTTATCAAATCGCCTGACTTTTGTTTTCCTCGGGTCGAGTGAGCTGAAGTCGAAAACTGAGGGGTTCATCATCATCGTATAGAGTTTCCTGACACAAGGTACGGGTCACGAGGCGCCCGAGACACTAATGCACTTGCTATCAGCATGTCCAGCATATGCGGTTTCGGCATATATCCATTGATATAATGCGGCCCTAAGAGTGCCATATTATCATTAATGGCACTCTTACGGTATTGACGAGATACAGGTGTTGCTCTACGCTCTGGGGAATATTGAATCCATTGTGGGTAACTAGAAGGGCTGAATTTATTGGTACTATGCGTTCCCCACCCTCATACTCATACAAGCTAATAAGCATGATGTAGTCATTCTCAACCAACAGAGCAAGACGAGATTTGTCGAAGAGTTTTCAGCTCTGGAGAGACGAATATCGTCCGAAAAGACGAGGAAAAACGGATAAATTATCGAAAACACTCTGTGAAGATGGTTTTTCTGATTATTGGAGTCCTTGGTAGAATGATACCCTCTATACTCTTGAATCTTAAAATCATATCGCTTTGCCGCACTGAGGCAAACATCTTAGCCAGACAGATGCAGAAGGCTATCATTCTTGGCTCATTGCGTTTGCTCAGGGCCCATGATTTTCGGACCCAATGATCACTCACCCCACGGGAGTGGTAGTTGGTTGATAATGCCGACACGCCCTTCCGAATATATCGGGGCTACGGGGGATAAGGCCTAACTAGCGCATACTAGTGCTTTATTATGTATGTGTATATTCAACATATGTTTTCCGTTAACCAGCTGCCGCACGCACCTCTACGAACGACAACACTCAGATGTCGAAATTTGTGCGAGCTAAGGACTAACAAGGTCCTACCTTTCAAGATATGATTCCTAACCAAGTTGGACGATAGCAAATGCAAATCAACCTTTCATCCTGCGGTTTGAGTCGCCGACCAACACGACGGTCAGGGAATCGACTGGCCAGCGACCGACCTAACCTAATTGGCTGGACAAATACATAAAGGTTGTTGTCATTCATTGCCCAATGAGTCTTCACGGGAAACATGATTCTCAGGTTCAAAATTGCCAATACACATTACTTCAACGCTTCAATGACGAAATAATGTTAGTCAGTAAAAATATGAATGAAGACTCGCCCATTTAGAAATGAATTTTCTATCATGAGTGAAATACCTTTATATGGGAATATGTCTTGAAATTAAAAAAAATATGTAGGACTGCGTGAAGAAGGATGAATAGCGAAATGAAAACCCAGATAGTTACTTGCAGAATTATTGATGGGTGTGACCTATCAAAATTATTGATGAGGATATTAATTTCACTCATACCATCAGGAGAGAATATGTTTTTCAATTGGACAATATACCAACAAAAACTCAGCTTTTTTGTCACTTGTCATCTGATGACGAAGATGATGAAAGAAAATTCAATAAAAACTGGAGTAGCCTACAAAATACTCTATTCGAATATAAAATGAGTTTGAAGTAATTGACAATGTTTTATAGTGAATTTCCGAATGATATTCGGAATCTATGAAAGAAAAACTAAAATTAGAATGAATAGGTGAAATATAGATCATAATAAGCAATGAACTGTGAAATGAAAATACACTAGAACGAATGAAAGTGATCAAAAACAAAATTAAGATGTAAACAGAGTGAAAAGGAATGAAAAAATGAATGGAAATAAGGAAAAAATTACACGCACAAGATTGTGGATATCAACAATTGAAACTTTGTGAAGTTACTTGATTGGAATTTCTTTAAATTTTTGTTTGATTTTTTAATTTTCTCTTAATATTTTTTGCATTTTTTTGTATTTCTTTTATTTTTATTTCTTCACTTTTTTGTCATTTTAATTTTGATCTTGATTCTTTTAATTTGTTTTACTGTATTTCCACTTCATGTTTTATTGCTTAATATAAATGATACTTCAACTATCCACTTTAATTTTAGATTTTTTTTCATAGGTATTGGATCATATTAAAATCATATTAGACAATGGAAGTCAAAACTGATAGGAAAAACTTGATTGGATAGGATTTTACCTGTAATTCAATTTTCATATGTGGAAGTGAGTGTTTCGAAAAGTTATTGTTTTCAATTTGCACCTGAAAGATTTTTTTGTGTATAAATTACATATTTTGATGGGAAAATTCTATTGAAGTTGTTTTTCTTCTTTTCTTTGGTAGTTTTCTATATTTCTATTTCAATGATTTTGAAGAAAAAAGTCAAAAAACTTGTTCTCTGAAAACCAATCTCTCCTGAAAGAAATGAAGAAAACTTTTGAAATATTTCTAGTACTTCTAGAAAATTGAGGTTGACAAATATAAAAAAATCTTTGCTCTGGAAGAAATATCTGGTTGTTTTAGTTTATTAAGTGTTGATTTTTTCAAATAGTAATTCTTGTGTGTATTATTTTCATATTATTGGAATTATTTTCAGAAGTTAATCTAAATAATAGTCAACCATCATTTGAATTTTTCGTACGATAATCTACATTGATACACTTTGTATTGAAACTTACCTTGATATTATTCCTGAGTAACTCTTTGGCATGGCTCAGACCCATTCCAGATGCAGCTCCAGTTATTAGAGCTACTTTTCCTGCGATTCTGAACCCCATGTTCATACAAGTAGTTCACTGTTCCGGTTTAATTGAAAAACAGATCAACAATATCAATTAATGCCAATAATTTGCTTGTTTTTTGAATTTTAATAGTCTCGTTTCATTGATAAACGTGATATTTCGCAAATAACCACACTTTAGGGGAAAGTGGAGCAATTATGCAAATTTTGTGGTTGATATTCAAGTTTGAATTATTGGAATTATTCGAATTGTAATTGTTGAACTTGGCAAGTGTGTTGCTGATTTTGGTTTAACTCTGAAAAAATCTATGGGAGGGATTTGAAGTTTAAGAAATCTGAAAGCTACCTATTCATTATTCTCTAGTATAACTGAACTTTGAATGAGTCTTTTTCCTGAGAATGGCACAGCGAACGTGTCACGAGAGGCAGCACTAGTAGTAGGGACAAACATGAACTATTCACGTATAAAACAGTATTGTTTACGTAATAATAATTTATTATTTAAAAATATGAATCTGATATAAAAAATCATTTTGTGCTGGTATAATGTCAACAAAGTATTGTTTCTTTGCGAATTGTACGTCCGATAATCGATATCCGGAAGAAAACGTGTTTTTATACCATTTATAAAACCTCATATTAATGAGGTTAGATTAAGAAATGGATATATGCTGCGAGGAGAGTGGATTTAACAGTTCAAAAAATAAATGAATATTCATAGGTATGATCTACACACGAAATGCATAATACATTTTCCATAGTTAATTACTATTGATCATAATGAGATATAACCTCAATCGTTTATTACATTATATTCACGTATTATATTTCATTGAATTTATTCCATTACCATCTATATTTGATTCATATTACACTCGAAAATAAATCTGAAATTCATAATTATTTTAAATTTCTTTTATTACAGTTTGAATCTACCGCTACTCTTTTACTAGAGTCGGTATACTAACCTGTCTATTCATTCACTTTTTTCCACTTCCTTTTAAATTACTGCATGCAAACCAAGTTTTAATGTTACAACATTGTTTTACTTTACAGTTGCAAATTTGAGTTTTGCTCCAGGAACATATTCTTCTGTTAAAAACATTCTTTTTCAACTGAACTTTACCATATGTATGTATGTGAGGATTGGGCAGTGTTTATCTCTACTGAACTAGTAGCACCGCTAGTGAGTGATTTTTCGTACTTCAAAAAAAAGGTTCATTGGAAAGGGTATATTTTTAGAAGGGATCAATTTTTAGAAAGAAAAGTTTCTGGCATAGAGATGGAGAAGTAAAAAGCCCAAAACACTTTCTTTACCAAAAATCATTGAATGAGTGAGAACTAGAACTATTTCTCAATTAATTATTCAACATTTTGCAAGGCATTTGGAAATATTTATTGCTGATTATTGAACGATAGGGTCGTATCAGTCCCTTGCTGGTTAATGATACTCTTATGGAGAAATTGAACTAATCCTGCTGCCGTCAGTGATACCTGACGATAACTTCTGACAATAACTCTTGTTATGAAAATCCAAGCTAATGAACTGAAGAATGGGAGTTCATAGCAATTCACTCAGATACTCAAATATTCAATATGCGACCTTATTTTTCACAAAAGCTATTTTAGACTGAATTGAATCAGTTTGACCCTCTCACCACTAGTATATCTTTGAAAACTAATAACTGTTATCACTGTAAAGAGAGGTGACGACCTTATTACATTTTCTTGAAATATGGAAATTATTTTGTACAAAACATATCGTATATGTCCTATATGTGTATTGTTTATGTACTTTTTGGAATAAACGAGTTTATAATCCCCGATGTTTATTTTTCGAGGATGTATTAAGTTCACAGGGTCAGTCTACGGGAATTACATTAAATCAGACACTGAATCATTTCTTGGGTTAAAAACATTTACCAGAGTGCAAAGGAAGTGACACCAAATATGTGATATATTAGGAAGTATATGAAAAAGTTTATCTTACTTCTTTTGTAGTAGGAATATACAACTTCGTAACTATCATTTGATGAATTGAATAAAAAAAATTCATTTATAACATGCATGTTTTATGGTTTTCTATTTCTGATATAATATGCATAGTGACCTTCTGAGGAATACAGAAATGGTTTCTTCCTATTCCCCATTTTCGAGTGGAAAACTTCACTTCTATTTTCTGAATCATTGCTTGTTTTTCTCCAAACATAACAGAACTTATACATTAATGTATAAGTTTGAAAATGTCGTTATAGGATGAAACAGCAGTAACGTTATTTACAAATAAAACTGGTAAAAACATAGAAAGTTTCAATTCCCTGTTCTTCATTATGGTCTTCTACCACGTAGTAACGGCTTCATTCATCAATTTATTAAAAGCCCCTTCCTCTTATATTTAGAAATTTGAATGTAATGCATTAGTTCGGTACTTGTTGATAATAAACACGATAGTTTTGAATCCAAAGTCACCACTGACATCCCCTTTGATAGATATTGGAAATCTCTATCCTCTTTTCTTTCTTGAAAAATGAGAAATGAAAATTCCGATGTTTTGATACCGTTTCGTCCTATGACATTTTCAAATGATTACAATAAACTTTATTGTATTATTACTTAATCTTTACTGCAGTTTCATCGTATTAGAACATTTTCAAATGGATACAATAAACTCGTATTCTTTTGAAAATGTCATGGATGGAACTGTAATAATGTTAGTTATAAACACAAGTGGTATGAACACATAAGAAAGTTAGTTACAAATAGAAGTACTATTTTTCATTATGATCTCCTACCACGTAATAATGGCCACATTCAAGTCTTCTCTTTCATTTTTTTAAATTTGATCAGCCATTGTCAAGTTATTAGCAGAAATCATACGCGTTAGAAATCACATGTTAAAAGTTAAGACCTCGTTAGTCCTTAGGCCGCACAAGTTTCGACTCTTAAGGGTTGTCAATCGTAAGGGTGCGATAGCTCGTTTACAGGAAAACATATTTTAAACATATATTTTTTTTGATAATCTGCAAAAAAACAATAGATATCTTATTCTCTGAAAGACGTTTTTTGAGGAGGACTTAATACCCACTGTTTTTTGAATATATATTCTTCCACAATAAGAAAATCGAACAAAGCCATATCAACAGAGAATCTGCTGAAGTGATGTAGTGCCAACTGATAACTTCACCCCAAAAAGTCACTGCATAATATAAACCACTGAAGAGTCCAATTAGTCAGTAAATTGTTGTGACTATCCATAAAGTTTGCCTACAAATTGAAAAATCAATTGAAAAAATTGAATACTGAGGCACCAAATGGAATGAACCAAATAAGAAAAATGGAGTTACAAAATCAGAAACTAAAAATTTGAAAATGAAATAAGTAAAAAAAAATGTTTCATTGAAAAAAATAATAATGATGTGGATAAAGTACTGTAAACTGAAAAATCAATTCGGAAGTTTCTATGTAGTAGTCATCACACCATTCTCCTCAGCATTCTACGGTATTGATCGGATGAGAAAATAATAAAATCGTTAGGCGTAATATTTACACATTTACTCAGGTTACACTTTTCTTCACTTCATCATTTTTATAGAAATGTAAGCTTTCATGGCTGGCGTTAATGTTTTGGATGGTTTTCGGGTTTTGTCGTGGTTTTTTTGGTTACGATCTCCAAATTTTCGATGGCAACTGCGGCAGTCGTCTTCAGTGGCGTGGTTGAAGTTCTCTTCTTGACGTGTCAACTGAAACTCAGTTTCAATAAATACCAGTTCAACATAGCCCAAGGTACGAATTGTGAGTTCTAGCCTCATCAAATTTTTGAGACTTCATAACATGAAAAATGCATTCGGAAGTCTCTGCAGCGATTCCAAAAAATACTTGTATCAATTCAGGAACCTACAAACAAAAATTAATAGCATGATCTTGAAAAAAAATTCAAAACGCTTCAGGAATTCCACAGATCTCTTGGCCTATAATTCACTCAAGATCCTTCAAGATAGTAACATTGAATTTATTATGAATTTTCTCACTCAATATGTCCAAAGATTTCATCGTGTTTGTTAGTTGAAATTACTCTTATGCGTTCATTATTCTCAACCCTCTCAAAATGATATTTTCTTTCATTTTTATTTTCCATTTTATGAAGCTTGGTCAATGTATTTCCCATTATCACTTCTACAATTTATTTTTTCATGTTCGCCATAGTTTCACAACAGCTAGTAACATATAACAATGACTTCGATAGAATCTTCTAAAAATATTAACAGCTATCGATTCAGGTTTTGAAACAGGAACGTCCCTATCTACCAGAAGACAAGACAAAAATGCAATATTTACTTTCAAAGTGGTCCACTACGTTAAACAGAACCCATGTAACTGCAACCAACTTCATTACCAGTATTCCATCGGTTTATGAGGCCACTTAAATTCATTTTACTTGTGCGATTGTTTTGATGAAATGCTCATAAGCGACCATTATCTCAAACATTGAAGAAGGGAAAGGTGAGTTATCCTTCAAAAACACATATATACCATCGTAGTTTTTTGTGGGCCTATAAAACAAGAAAAATTTATTATAATCTCACAGGTATTAGGCATATTTTTTGATGTAAGCTCTCCGAGTAGCTTGACATCCCACCGATAACATCCATATCGACAGTCAGATGCAAAGAGGTGACTTTCATCAATAGTATGTAGCGAAAATTCATTTCATTTTGCCTCTAAGTGACATCTATAGAATCAAACTCAAAAAATTATGATGAAGCTTTTTTAGATGCATTTTCATCAGTGCATATCCCACATAAATATAGGAGTGAAAGTGAAGAGAGGCTGAATGATCGATAGATAGTCTTACATGATGGAAAAATCATTATAATTTTTTGAACTTTTTCGAGTGTTCATACTTCCTTCCATACCATCACGAATGTTATCAATTACGGGTATATATATTTGGATGACGCAACTGATTTTTTCTTTATTTTCAGTTTGTTAAGGATTTGAAGCTCTATGACTTCTATTTGATTATCTGCGAGCGCTCAAATAGAAGTCATAGAGCTTTAAATCCTTTTTGTAACCTTCATTGACAGAGACGAAACGTTTAATTGAAGTCTTTCTTTTTGTAT
>WOGN01000064.1:12501-34969 GCA_015342105.1 Leptinotarsa texana | reverse complement strand
AAGTTTCCGCAATAAAGTCGCTTCTTCTAGAAATATTATTTTTTTTAAAATTTGGATTTAGGTAGCAGAGGAATTATTAAGCTTGTAGCAGTTCGGTTACTTTTATAAGTAATGTACAAAGAGTTATCGACGGTGTTTCCAATCATCTTCCAAAATGAATGCAAATATCGATTATTCAAACGAAGTTCTTATAAAATTATTTATTATACACATGATCAAAGTGAACTAATCATTGCCAAATCGTGTAAAAAACGTGTAAAAAATTCAACCAAATGTACTGTGAATTAACAACAATGAACGATTGTAAATGTGAGAGGTGGAATTTTCAGAAAAATCATGCTTTGCGTTTTCCAGAAACGTCTAACCTACTATCGACCGTGAGTCACGCTGTATAGTATTAACACAGCTCATTCTACATTAGATATTCTGCACGAGTGATTTGAGAACAGAGTCATCTAACGTGTGAACCGGCCACCGAGATCGCGGGATTTGGCCCCGTTAGACTGTTTTTTTTTTGAGTTTTCTCAAGTCGCAGGTGTATGCGAATAAACCACAAACCACAGCGGTCCTCAAAGTCAACATAACTCATGCCATCGGTGAAATTCAGCCTGATTTATGTACCAGATTCATGAAAAATTGCACCTGGTGAACAGTTGATTAATGTTATATTTCACACATAATGGCATCAATAAGTCTTCCAAAAGAATGATATATTTCGATAATATCTGATCCTATACATAGGGAAAGTTTGGCTCTATATGAAACCTCCTATGTAAAACCTTCCAGGTGACTTTTTCCACGAGTACAATATTGAACAAAAAAAATCACCATTGATACTAATTATGAATTCTGTAACGTTTTCTGTCAACATGCTGAAAAAGTTTTAGAAGTATCTGAGTTTTATATTCGAATGCATTATTCCAAATCAAGTATAGATACTTTTTGAACACAAAATAAAACAAAATTGCAAGAGAATTTGACAAAATGTGTGAGATTAAGATTGAAGTTATGATTGATGAGTTAACTGTAGAAGAGTTGAATATTGGCGTGATCTTCTGAAAAGGGTAATAATGTGAGTTAATCTGTTTGAGTACAAAGAGTTCAAAAATAACAGAGTTCAAAGAAAAAGAAACTGATAATCCTCAAAACATAATATTCTTCAGTTTGATAGAGGAAATGAGACAGTTCCTTGAATTCCGAAACCAAAGAAAATATGCGCGATGCTCCAGTTATCACTCGGTAGTTTTATTGAATGTGATAATCGAAATCTGTGTTTCTCTTTCATGCTCGGCATTTCATGTTTCGGATGATACATAAATATCTATCAATGTATAAATGTTTGACCATATACATATGTCGCTGGTTTCCAGATCATTCAATTCAAGCCAATAGAAGTTGGTAATTATCGACTTGTAGTGCCCGCTGTTTACAGTGATGCCCTGACTGTCATTTTCATAGGAATATAGACTGATGACGGAAAACACACCACAATGTGACTTCTTTGGGATGCGTTGGACGCTCTTAGATCTCATATGGATTGGTATTGCCCCAAACTCGACAATTATATGTTTGCGTATTCATTCATGCAGAAATAGGCCGCATCACTAAAGATGCTTTTTCGATGAAAATTAGTGTCATTTGCCAACTGCCCATTCAGCGAACACACGTCGTTTTTTATAGTTGTGTAGGAGAAGAAGAATATATTTATATAGGTAATCCTAATACACAATATTATATCTTCAGTGTATCTTCAGTTCGTGGGTCAGTTGAACTTTGTACGAGTGTAAGCCCAAGTCATGATCCAAATTTTGACAAGTTGTTGTCTGCGGAAGGCATTTTCCTGCACATCCTCACAAACAGAGCCGATTTGTTCCGCATATCTTGCGTTTCGTCAACCTATGGGTGTAGATCGATCGTTTACTGAACCAACTAATTCATCCACAACATTGCCAACAATTCTCTCGGTAAGACGATTATAGCAACCGTAAAATGATGGAAGCTCGCGCTACGTTGCCCGATTGTGTTATTGATAGCATTTATCAGTTGATGGTAATTCGACAAAACAGAGTGAATAAATGACAACTAATTTGACAGATGTAGCTCCAACAAGATTATCGTTATCAATTGTCTAGGTTCTTAAGTCCCTGTTGGAAGACCCTATATTAGAGCAATAGGAAACTTGCATAGAATTTCAATCACGAAAATTACATAGAAATTCAAAAGATATCTTTGTCAAAAAGCCCTAATTACCAAAAGAGACAATTTTTTGAATGGTATTGGGATTAAACGTCAGTCACCATTCCATTTATATTGAACTGTTTGCGTTTACTGGTTCAAAGTTTCCGTTGTTCATTGTGATATTTTTGTCAAAAGGTCAATCCGATAACCTGCCAGTTATTGATACGTTTATTCATTGAAGGAGCTGAACATTTTTGTCTTCGTGAAGTACGCGGAGTTAAAATTAACAAGAAAGTACAATTATTATTTGTTGTAAGATTAATCACTATGTTTGAACTGGGTCGGATTGGTTAGTCTTGATTAGTTTTACAACAAGTAAAAACTATAATTTTTGATTAATTTTCTAATTTTCCTGTATCCCTACCCTGAACGCAATTATCTCACAAATGAGATAGATGAAAATATGTAAATACTAACAATAAAATGGTCATCACATATACGAAGAGCTTCGCTGTTATGTGAAATATCATTTTCATTTCTCTTGCATGCATATAACCATTTTTTTTGATGAAAATATTTGTGCACAAAGGCAGAATGCAAAATTTGTAATATTGTTTGTGTTCCATTGCCTTCGAAATTGAAAGTCCTTGTTAGATTTATAAATTAAACAACAAACAAACACAGAAAAATCAAGGTTAACCACAAATCATGAAGCTGTACAACTTAATAATACCAATTTATTAACAAAACAGTACCTCACCACATTTTATACAAAAGCCTTCTTGCTGCAGCTACTTAAATAAGTAGATTTGAACGGCAGTAACAGCCTGCGCCATATGCGTGCGCCCGGCTTGATACAGTATGACGTCATGACAATTCGAGCTTTCAAACGCGTGTTTGAATTAGTTTTTCAACGCAAGAAACTTTTTATATTTTGTATTAACTAACTATTGATATTTCACTGCTGCAGTAGTTAATTGTTATCATAGCAGAACACACTAACAATATAAAAAACTGCAAGTTTCCTATTAACATATGTTAATCTATTCAACCAGTGTCAGAAACCAACCAATTCACACAAACCTTGCACACATGATATTTGCTCAAGTGTCTTTCTGTGAGCCCAACAGCTGATGTGGATTTCCGTAGAATGAAGAAAGCAATACCTAATCGTTAGATATTCGATACACATCTATCCCAACTGATTTATTCAGAGCATTACTTTCCATTTTGCTCCGCACCAGCGAGCATCCCCTCAAGTAAAGGATACTTTGTTTCTTGGATAAATTCCCCCATCTAATGGCATTACGGTAAAAATGAAATTCTTATCGTGTACCCGTTCCGTCATCGCAAAGAAGCATTTGCATACAATCGATGAGTGACGACGTGTGCTTCGGGGATTAAGTCGGGAACGTAGGAAAACTGACGAGAGTGTGAAAGTTCTACAAAGTGCTTCGCTCCTGCATCTTTTGCCGATCCATCATGTAACCCGAATTTCTTCCGGCTCTCAGAATATGAAAGTGTAAGCGAGAGCTTGTAAGAGCGATACTGGAGAATACGTTTTTCAACACTAGTGATTGTTCACATCCACCAAATAATGCGGCTAATGAAAAGACTGTGACTGACGAAAAGAGCTTCAATTATGATATGCTGAAAGTGCAAATTTCGCAGGATACGTGGGTATGTTCCATTAGCGATTTATAATTTTTTTTCGTGTTGTTACACTCATCCCAAACATATGTTCGAATTTTTGGCGATTTTCTGCTGTCGAAAAAAATTATTCAAATAATTTGCAGGAAATTTTGTGTAAGAATGGTATTAGGCACACAAAAACATTTGATGATGAAAGCTTTTCAAAGAATGTCAAGATCATGTGGACGCCCCGATATGGCTTTCGTAAACCAAGAACAACTGGCGACCTTCTGCCGCATCGCAATCGAGAAACATCAAGAGTGAAGAGCTGTTGGGCTTTATATTTCAAAAATCTTTGATAGTGTAAAGCATGAGGGTTTGTTGACCAAACTTCGATGCTGTGGCTTGTCGGATCATGTTTGTGTATGCCTCTTAATCTTCCTGAAAAGAATGTTTTCTGCAAATGGTCGTCGATGGACATCTCTCGAAAACTTTCACCATCAACGCTGGTGTTTTCCAGGGATCCATATTGTCTTCAACCATTTTTTTTATTGAATATCAACATCTTTTTGGAAAAAAATAAGAATCCAATTTTTTATATTGCTGACAGCAGTACACTTATCTCGTCATCACATTTGGATTCCAAGACATCGGCAGCGATTGCACATCTTCACCGGCAGCAAGAGGTTACATATCTTAATGAATATCTACAAGTTATTTCGAATTGGTGTGGAAGTAATCAGGTTCAATTCAATGCCACAAAAACCCTGGCATCGGTTTTATCCAGAAAGATGTGTCTTCGAACCGGATATAATAAGGTCAGGTCAGACAGTTCCGCTTCCTACTTTGATAAGTTTGTTGGGGGTTGAAATGGACACCAATATCTCTTAGCACAAGCATGTTGCTAGAATTTCCAAGGCTGCTTCTCAATACACAATTTCGAACCAGAAAACTGTACACAATTCAGCAACTTTTTATGCTTTATGAGCTCAGATCATACCTTCTTTGGAGTATTATCCTCTTGTATGTAATAATGATTTTGCCTGGTTTGGTGATCCAAAATAATTTCAAATGCAGCCTTTTTTATTAGTTCTGTCTGTCTGTTTTGTTTTAAACTCGGTTTTTTTCGTTAACCAGCTGTCGCACCCCTACGAAGGACAACCCTCAGAAGTTTAAACTTGTGCGAGCCAAGGATTACCCATGTCTTACCTTTCAATGTGTGATTTTTAAGAAGAGATCACGGGAAGGAGGATCAAAAATATTCGTGAATAAACAATTCAGTTTTATGCCAACGTTATGGACTTTATCAAATCCAGCATCAGGACTCTATAATGAAATAATTCAATAAGTGAAAAGTATGTGACAATACATATTGCAAAATTTATACAATCTCATATTATGTTAAAGAGAAACAAACAGGTACACTTACCAAACATTAGTTAAGAATGTCAAAAAAAAGTTTAAAATATAGGTACAGACGAAAATGAGGACCAACCAAATGAAAACACATACATTACAGACACATTAAAAATGAAAACTATATCAAGGGAGACAAACTGATTAGAAATGGACATTTTTGTAAGCATTTAAAAAAAATATAAACAATAGAAGAATATTAGAGTACGCAGGATGGTGGAGAGTAATGTGTATTTAAAAATTAAGGAATACGATTTAGTAAATTAAAATAAGCACTATTCAGTGGTTCTTTTCTCTTGTGTATTCAACGAGGGATGTTGGATTGGCAACATTCAACTTCCTTGTATCGCTTTTATGTACAGACAACCTTTTTTTAAGTCCCGTTTGCCCTACATAACATTATGGACAATCTTTGCAGTTAATATTATACACGTCATTTGATTGAATATTCATCGGAGTTTGTGTTTATTGTTTCGAAAAAAATCTTTTACCTATAGTGTTAGCATTTGCAAACGCAGTTTTGATGTGTTCGGTAATTCAGCCCTACGATATTGGGAGAATTACATCCTAATTTATATTTATTATATGATATGTATATTCTTCTGGCGCGTCTTTACTTGGTGTTTGTTTTCAACAAGTTCAAAAGAGCATTTATTTGAATAAACATAAACGCAAAGTTCAAAGATAAACAAGCTTGGTAGAGTTAATAACCTGAATTTTTTTAATCTGTTTAAAAAAAATCTGTGTGAAATCTGTTTTTCCGTTAATCAGCTGCCGCCCCCATACGAATGACAACTCTCAGAAGTTGAGAAACTTGTGCGAGCTAAGGACTAACGAGGTCTTACCTTTTAACGTGTGATTCCACACATGAATAGGTACTAGATACTTGTAATTGTTTTGATTATTCTTTTTTGTATCAGAAAATCTTCATTAACATAAGTAAACCAGCCCCAGAAAATTATTCCATATCGAAGGCTTGTCTCTACTTGTGCACATCAGACAGAAATAAGGTGTTACTCATCTAGAACAGTACGTAGGTTCTGGAGCACGTACATCAGTGTATTCAACACATTGGAAATATATATGCAGTGATTTCTGAAATTCAGGGTTGCATCAAGATAAGTTTTTAGGAACAGGAACTGTCTCATCTTGCTTAACACAGCTGCCCTGAATAGAAATGTTGAGTAGAAAGAGCATTTTTTTGATAGTTGTGAAATCTAATGAATGTTGATTTGGTGCTATTCAGAAATAAAAATACTCTCACTGCACCATCTGCTAGCTTCATTCAGAATATTATTACATTTGAATTCAAGAGCATCATTTGATTTTTCAAATATGAAAAATTAAGTATCGTCGGCATAAATGGACATCGAGCCATAAACAAGTGAACCAAGAGTACAGGTCCCACAGGTTCCAATATGGACTCTTACGTTACCCCGTGCAACCTTGATTATCCGGGACATCGGAAAAAATATTGGAGATTTGTCTCTTTTCTATAGATACGGGAAATGTTCAAATGACTTGGCACATCTGATTCCTTCAAAAACGGTACATATCAAAAATACGCGACGGACTGTGGCTGCTCATCGATTTGAGGTTCAACTCGGCACACTTCGAACTTCACTGTTTAAGAACGTTTATGGGAAATAAACTTCCTGAGAACGATGGATTTAATCTCCAGCGACTCAAATCCAATGTGAATCTCTACTTCCGCACAGGCACCTCTCTAAGATTACCTTGAGGATTTTCCTGTAGTGCTTGTGTTTTATCCATGAAAAAAAAAATCTTGCAATTATACACCGCTTTCGGGAAACAATACGAAGAAAACATCTAGTGTGGTGAAAAAGCAATTGATGGCTTGTGATCATAATAATGTAACTGCTCATTAGTCATTGCTTCTTCATGATTTTTTAGCCTGAAACAATACCGTCATTATGCTTCACGCACCGTTTTCACCAGAATTGGCCCCCTGCGACTTTTTCCCTTTTCCAAAGAGATTATTGAATTGCCCAGAGAGCTCAAGGACCCAGCAAAATATCTGAGGGGACTACTCTGAAGGGGAAAAATAGAAATTGACCAACAAATGCATATTTTTTGGGAGAAATGAAAATTCACTTCATTTTTTGAACGAACCTTCTGAACGAAGCTTCTTCTATCTGAAGCTGCCTGAATGAGGACCCAAACATGAAGGAACTGGAAGAAAATACGTTTCGTCTGCCACAGCGACACACATCTTCAGTGACTCAGGTGTTGACTGATGCTTCTCAGCAACGACTGAGTATTGGTATATCGAGTATAGATAATCAATAGCTTGCAATGATAATAATGAAGGGAATTCATGAAGATTAGAAAAATATTTTTGGCCAATTCAGCGCCTTTGAGAAACCCGATAGATTGCCCCTGCTTTCCCAAAACTCAAAAATCAAGTCTCGCCGAACCTGATTCATAAATCCGTTCATTATTCATGACTATTTAATTAGTAACCCCTTCGTTCAGGGACGTCATTAGAAAGAGTCACGTGTCGATGTCACACGAGCTACACTGAAGAGACAACTCAATAATGACTATTGTGATACTGTTCACGGAATTCAATCGATAAAATCCATTAGCGACGTGACCATATTTTTCCTTGCCGAAGAATAACCGTGAAACACGCTCTGATGGATTTGTGTGAGAAGTAATCGAAACCAGAATTCAAAGTGGAATTTACGCCATTAAGGTTAGTTGACCTTTGGAGATAAAAATAACTGATAGTTCTATGAGCTTGCCAGAGACGTAATCCTCTTTGGAGAAATTGGAGTATTATCACTCTTTCGGGAAGTTATCAAATGTGTTGGTTTTGGATTCTCAAAAAAACTGCCCAGGGTTCCGGCATTCTTTCAAAATAAAATACGATACAGTTGCGATTTCTGTAAAAAGAAAACACATGCACTTCAGGAAAATCCTTAAAGTGTTCTAGGAGCGCTGCCTGTGCAAAAACAACAATTCACATTGGAATCAAATCACTGCAGAATAAATGCATTTGAAAAGCGTTCTCAGAAAGTATATTACACATAAACGAAGTTTTCGAAATTGAAGAATTCTTGAACATTGAAGTTCGAGGTGTACTGAGTTGACCTCAAAACAATGAACAACCTCAGTCTGTCGTGTGCTTCTGATTTGTACCACTTTTGGTGAAATCAACCGTGCCAAATCACTTTAACATAGAGAAATAGATCCCCAACCTTTCTCCGATGTTCCAGTCTATAGAAGTTGCAAGTGATGTTCGCGTCTCCAGTCAGGCGGATGTCTCTTTTCTGAATGGAATCCAGAAAATGGAGTACTCCAAAGAAGGTCTGATCTGAGCTTTGTAAAGAATCAAAAGTTGCTGAAGTGTGTATATTTTTTTGGTTTAGGACAGTGTTCTTCGATTTTGAATGATGGATTTGATGAGCAATAATTTATCAGGTTGATCCCAATGAATACTGTTGGGTTTTCCCCCGTAAGTTTACCAGTAATGAACGACACTGAATAATAATTAAACTCAACTTCAGTACAGTGTTGATACAACAAAACACGAAAACCTAAACTATTATGCAAATGTCTATTGCCTTATAAGATCGCTCTGTACTGCACTGTCCGGGAAACTTCAACGTCACTTGACAATTTCCATATTGGGGAAGAATTCATGAGCAGTGGACTGTATAGTAATGAAATATACAGGGGTGCGCAGAAGTCCGAAATAAAAATAATATCTTTTTAACCAGTATTTTAGGAAAAAACGCTGAAACACTTCAGTTGATTTCACGTTGTTCGCATTCTGTGTTCATTATTATTTCGCTGTACAAGGCTCATAATGAGTTAACTTCTTTGACTATACATCATTTGGGTAGATCTCAACCTAGAATTGATTAAACCAATGCGAATAACAAACTCGCAATTGAATCCTGTAGAAATCTTACCTTCAATGTGTTCCCTTGGTAATCATAATGTTTCCAACACGTTCTTACAATAAATGCTGCTTCTGTTCTAATAATGAAACTTTTTTAAGATTGCATGAAGTCACACGTGTAAACAACAACAAACTCCCACACACAACCTCAAAATGTGAGTGATAGATGAATTTTTCATAGTTAATTACTGAGCAAAATTGTCGAATCTGCCAATGTACTGAAAGATAACTAAGCAAAATCGTCGTATCTGCCAATGTTATCGTAGATACGATAATTTCGCTTAGTAATATCAGATGCGACATTTTTGCATTGTAAAGTCAGTATAGTTTGTAGATACGATAAATTTCAAACTGAATTTGATGAAATCATGAAATCAAACTGAATATTGATGAAATTGTCAGTTACGACCTTCTTCCTTAGCACGGCAGTATATCCGACAGGTATCAGTGCAGGAATCGTCACAGAAAACATCCTGCATATGCAATTGGCAATACTACTGGAAAAGTCGACCTCCAATTTTGAAATGGGAACACTTGCAGGCCGGTTTCTGGGTCATTAGCCACTCGTCCAAAAAAAGAATGTGATAGTTTGGCCTGGTTGCACAAACTGGAAGTAAATCACACCAATCAGTAACCACCATACAGTATCCTTGGTTTTTTTTCAGAATTTCAGAGTTTTAGGCCTTGGAAAGTGCTTTGGTGGCACATCGATGTCCAACACTGTTCTTAACGTCTTGTGTTGTCGTAGAGGATCTACTTTTTGTCACACGTGACGATCCGATCTGAAAAAGGATCGTTTTGGTTGGGCAAAAGCAAATAAGCGTGACAATTTCTGTTGATTGTTCAAATCGTGGAGCACCAACTTTCCGAGGATATTAACCTTCTCGATACAATTTGAACCATCAGATACCGCATAAAAGCTTCCGCCCAGTTCTTCCGCCACCTACGCACCATTTGTGATGAGTTAGTCTCCACCAGGGTCATCAAACCTTGACCTGGATTATTGTAGGTCGACCACTTTGAGGCCTATCTTCGAGGCTAAAGCTTCCGAAACGAAATTCGGAAACCAACATCAATATTGCGTTTTTTGAAAGTATCGTTGCCAAATGCTTCTGATTGATTTTTTGGTTTCGGCAGCGCTTTTCTTCAATTGGGATGCGTAGAGATAAATTGACAGAAAATCGCTCAACGACAGCATATGAGCTGAGAAGTAATTAAAAAATTCAAAAGACAAAATTAATGACATCAAGATATACAGTATATACAGTATTCAGTACACATATGCAGTATACATTCAGTAGAGTATACAGTAGAATAAATATTTATTGAGATATGGAGCTATAAAAATACATGACATATAAACGAACAAACTTTTCGAATCCATCGAATATAAGGATGTGATCGCTGAAACAGAAAAGAAAAATATGTACCTCAGTCTACTTGACATGAAATAAATTGAAAACTTCGTCCTGCAGTATTCTGAAAAGAACAAGTCATCTATGGAGACGTGCTCTATGAGATCAACAAGGACAGTTTTCAATAACCATATAGGCATATCCCTAGAACATAAATAATGAAATGCTTTGCTGACGACAGCATACTCGTTTCGTCACTCCATTTGAACTGCGGACACACATCTTCAACGGCAGTAGGTTGCATATCTTAATGAGGATCTAGAAGTTATTTCGAATTGGAGTAAAAGTAACTAGGTTCCATTCAATGCCACAAAAACCTAGACACACTGTTCCGAACCAGAAAACTGTACACACCTCAGCAACTTTTGATGCTTTTTAAAGCTTATGTCAGAAATTGTTTGGAGTATTCTCATGTATGGAGCTCCGCTCCTAAGCATACCTGGAAGATGCTGGATTCCATCCAGGAAAGAGTCGCAATCATCACTTGCAATAATGGTAGTCTGGAACATCGAAGAAAAATTGAAGATTTTTCTCTCTCCTTTGTCTCTCTTGGCTATCTTGTCTCTCTTGGAACTTTTGGTTCCATCAAGAGCAGCACATATCAGAAATACGCGACGGACTGTGACTGCTCATCGTTTTGAAGTTCATCTCAGTACACGTCGAAACTTCACTGTTCAAAAACTCCTTCATTTGGAGAACTGCGTTTTTGTGGAATAAACTTCCTGGGCACTTTTTCCAAATTAATTTAATCCCCAGCGATTCTTATCTAATGTGAATCGCTACTTTCGCACAGGCGTCGATCTTTGAGCTCATTAGGAATGTTTCTGCAGTGCTTGTATTTCGCTCTTGACAAAATGAATAAACAATATTATGAAATATCGACCCTATATAAATGACTCATGAAAGTTTGTTATCACATATTTAATGACATATTTATCAAAATTCAGAATCATATGATTGCCCTGTAAAACACATCTCGTCCTGTTCAAGAAATTATCCATGCACAAAACGTAAACTCGCTACTGACATAGAATTCGAAATTCGAAAGCGAGTCCCTTCCGAAATGGCCGGCCATTATTTCGACGTACAAAAAGCATCAATGGGGCTAACCTACAACCTGCCTTTTGAACGAGATAAAAAAGTGTTCACTTCCAATCTGAATCTTTTTTTAATTCTCTCTCCCGAACAAATGGCGAAACTAATCACCACAATGAGGTGTACACGACAAGATTCACAATCACTACTAATGCCCTACTAAGTGGTAATAAACTTTACAACGTTGGCAGACTTCGGAATTAATATTCCTCGCAGGACGATGTACACGATTCGGTTATTCGTATCACAGTTTTCCAGTGGACAAAGATTGTGGTACGTTTTCACGAAGAAGAGCAATATATTTTGATTTTCCCTTTTTGACTGATTCTACTCGTTGAATCAAAATTTGGAAAATATGATCCAAATCAATGGAGTTTGGAGTTTTAATTTTGAGATTTCGACTTATTCCTCAGAATTTATGATTTAAACTCGAAATTTCACTCTGTATCTAGACATTTTGACTCCTCATTTAGATTTCAGATATAAAACTGAACCTACAAATTCTTATTTTTCAATTTGTAGTGAAAATTTTGATTTTTGAAGTCACTCTCATCCCAACTTCCATACCATTGAAATATATTCGTTAAATGAAAATTCGAAATTGTTTATTTTCAAGTCAGAAGTTCAATATTCGAAATTGATGATCAAAACTCGAAATTTTGACTCCTGATTTGGAATTTCACATGAGAAACCGAATTCACATACCCGAAATTTCCTCGAATTTCACTGTTCAAGAACTCTTCCATCTGGAAAATTCCGCTTAAGTGGAATAAACTTCGTGACAACGTTTTTTCTAATGGATTCAATCTCCAGCGATTGAAATCTAATGTGAATCGCTACTTTCGCACAGGCACTAGTCTGAGGGAGCTTTAAGAATTTTTCGGTAGTGGCTGTATTTTATTCTTGAAAAAAATAAAAATCGTTCTTCTTTGAAACTACTATCTGGTCTAGAACCCACAAAATTGTTTTCCATTGACAGATTTAAAGAAGTCGCAATTGGTGTTAAATTTTTCAACCTCTTCAACTATCCTAGTTGCTTCTTATGAATGCTGTTTTCATGGCATCCATGCATCAATATCCTCTTCTTGTCTTCTGACCACCCCACCGTTCAAACTCGAACTAATGATCTCATAAAGCCTCTTGTGGCACTCCAGCTGAGCTATTGTGACTCGATTTGCAGCTTTCGTTCATTTTAATAACGTCTACATTTCACGTCGTCTTGAGAGGGAAGCTGCCTTTGACAAGGTGAGATATGAAGTGGTGACCATTATTATAGCAAATGAAGAATTTCCACGGTTTTCCGAGCGGGGGTTATCGAATACGGTTCAGTTTCAGGAAGGCTGATGATTAATTGGAGTGATTTACGGATTATGAAATATACTCTGAGAAAATCAACGTGAATATAGTTATCCAATAGTATTGACCCATTTATAGCCCGAAAATGAAAACTATTGTTCAGTGTGGAATATAGGAAACGTACCACAAAACTTGCCTGCCTGTAAAAAACTTTAAACTAATTTGCAAGAAGTTGACTTTTCACTTCAAAACTATTGCAGAACCTACAAAGCAAGGACATCATAACTATTATTATAATTGGGGGTCGATTTATCGCTGCTCTGCTTTTAAGAAAGACGCTTATTCAGATAATAAAGAACTTTGAAACATAAATGAAAAATTTTCTGAAAATTTGCAAAATAGACAGGATTTCACCTGAAAACTTACCGTTGTCATCCAACCCTTAAACAATAATGCAGGTTATCTTTACACCAACGTTATCATTTCGAAACATACATTTTCTTCTGAATGTTTATTGTATAATTTTTTTTTAATGTAGTGAAAGCATTTTTGTGTAAATCTCAGTATATATCATCTTTTGAATTTTTAGAAAGAAAGATTTGATTTACACCAAGAAAATTAATTTTTCAAGTTTTCAATGAATGTCAATTTCGAACCATGTATATAAATAAATAAATAAATCTTTATTTTCAAGTTGAAAAGCATAAATGTATGAATACATTTCAGCAGTGACTGACAGAAACGTCATAATTAATATAGAAATGAATTTAAATGATATGAACGACATCATAAGTTATTAATATAAAAGAAGTAAAATATATAATTTGAGAAAAATATAAAAAATTCATAGAACCTACCGACTTAATTAAAAAAGACACAACAAGAACATATTAGATAGAGGTTACAAGTGTCATAGTACGAATGACATCTATCACTTAAAAAACAACAGCACAAATATCACATTTGAATGGTCAACAAGAAAACATTTTCATAAAATATAGTATTGTGTCGTTACTCAGCTAATACCTACTGTAACAGTTCTTCTCAATAAGAAATGCTTCAAGTCTGGATTTGAAAGTATTAATATTTGGAGATGTTTGGATAGAGACATTGAGGTGATTAAAAACTTTGAATCCCAAATATAAGTGACTTTTTTGGTATAGGTTAGTTCTGTGCACAGCAGGCACAAGAAGTCATATTGATGATCTGTTTCATTTAAGAATTCATCTTTATATTTCTATATTATATTTTGGAGGTAAACAGTCCAAGTAACCACACTCTTGCACTATCATGACATCTGTAGTTCTTCCACCATATCCCAAGGATATAAAATTAATTAATCCGTCTGGTGTAAATGAAATTGAATACTGCAATGTATTGCATTTTTTGTACTGTGACCAAGTAAGTGATTGCTGTACTGGAACGGAAGGTTTTTCAATTTGGATTTCAAAGCAATCAATAATAGAAATAACATTTGAATACCTAGCTCTGAATGATAAAGGTAAATTTTTATATACCTCAGTTGGTGTTGGCCACACAATCAAGTCTCTCATTTTTGATGCGATAAGAGGTAAACTTTTATTGAATATTCTACCGATAGTGTTCTGTGAGTAGCCAAAATATAAAGCAAGTATGCTGAATGATTCATTTAACTTCAATTTTTCAAGTGTTATCAATACGTCTACAGTTGGAAGTGGAATATTTTCACTTAAAAGTTTTATTATATGGTATGACTCTTTAGGTAATATTTTGGGTTCTCTATCTATGGCACACAGGATTCATAATCATGAGATATCTGTGAAGAAATAGAAGTACTATCAGAGTTAGTTGCAAATAATTTTCTTTTTACAACAGTTGTCACAGGTTCTATTGGTGAATTTCCAATATTTTGTGATGGAAGGGGAAAAGGAGATAAAGCTACGTTTGTTTCTTTTGTAGTTGAATTAACTTGAACAGCTTTGATTCTGAAGTTTGATCTCTTATTCATTTGCACACACTTCTGACTAGGTGAGATTTCTGTATTAGTAGAGACTTCAACATGGGATGTACTGGGCTCTATTACAGATAGATCCCTAAGAGAGGTACTAGGCCTCACTAGATAATTTTCACAGCCTTCACTATAGGAAGTACTTGGTCCGGCATCACAATAACATGTTTGTGAAGTTTCACTTTCTAAAACATTTTCACTTTTGACTTCAGGTTCGCCGAGAGCTTTATTTATAAGTGATAATCTTCTTTTCTTAACAGCATACATTCTCTCCTGTGGTGATGGAACATTTCGTTTTTGGCATTGAAATTTATGAGGCATAACTCCATTATTATTCAACAGTAATTTAACTTTTTCGCCTTGTTACTTCATGAGCTTGTATTTAATATAACTTACTGTGTCTTCCTTGATCTGAAATGAACACAACACTTGGTGAAGCATCTTGAGATACCTAAGTAGAAATAATAAATAACTTTACATATAGGTACATAGAAAATATTTTTTTTTTAAGTATATGCAGAGCTTAGATAAAGAATCTTCTGAGAAGTCATGACATACGTAAATAAGGTTATGAACTTATAGAAAGTTCTGAAACCTAGGGATTTGTACAAAACTTCACGATGTTATTTGTCCAAATATAACATACTTACATTAAAATGATCTTCACAACAATGCTGACGCGATATTGGAGATATATTATCCCTTCGCATAACCTTACACCATTCTTTACGTATATTTGGATCTCTTGGATCAGCAAAAAAAAACTTTATCTGGTGTACTTTTTATAGTGTTCGGGCACATTGTTACCATGAAATATCTATAAAATGGCTTTTTTCCGTCTTCCATGATCATTACGCGATATTTGAACTAAAACACCTAGTTGACTATTAAACTAACTCTCAATGTAAACAATAAACTGACAGGAAGTGCTCTATGACGTCACGCCTCAAGCGGGCGAGAAATAGGAGCGTTTGAACTTGTCAAATCAAAGCAATATTTTTGAGATTTTATGAAAAAATAATTACCAGTTCACAGCTATATTTTTTCATTAATTTTATTTATAATAAATAAAAAAATTGAAAAATTACCTGCATATTTCCTATTCTCACAGCAAATTTTTGCAGAACGTGACTAAGAGGTACGTGTACTCCAGTCAAAAATACCATATCGCAGATGACAGTTGATGGTTGCATAATAAACGATTAATAGTATGTTTTCGTGACAATGATTTCATAAGAACTTCAACGCATAACAATTTTTTCTTGACTGTTCACGAAGTATATCGACGTGTGGTTCCCAGCACAATATATAGTCGATTGTCAGTCCAAGCAATTCAGTCATTTCACTAGCATATACATTCATGTCATTGTTCTTAAAAATTTGAAAACTGTTCCATAGTTCCCCTCAAAGTAAATTTCATCAAAGAGGTTTTAGATACATGAACCGGTTAAAATTAATTTTGGATCACTCCATTACTTCATTGTATACTATTTCTGATGTTATCAGAAGTTGATTAGTATCTTCGCCAGGTATGAGTAGATTTGTATTATCAGCATATGATATTACTTGGACTTTAGAGATATCAAGAAGGAAATCAATGAGATCATTAGCATAGATTAAAAATAACAAAGGTCCAAGAATTGAGGCTTGGGGATCTCCCTGTTCAACCATGAGAGATTGTATATGTACATGTGATTCTATAGTGACACTTCACTTCATATTTCAATAATACACGTAGAATGTATACATGAAGATACATTGCAAATACTTTGTAATCTTTGGTGTAGTAATAAATATTACTGAAGTTTTATCTCAACAACAAACTGCTATTTTTCAATATCTCGACACTTGTTTGAATCACCATCTCCAAGAAAAAGATTTAGTTTTCTTCTTGAAGATGATCACTTTGTGACTGAAACACCATCTTCAAGAGGAAGATTCAATCTCTTTCCTGAAGATGATCACTTGGTGTTTGAAAATAACGTTTTGGTGTTGGGATGAAACTCCAGTGTAAAACCCTTGTATCAATTACCAAGTGTTCATCTTCAAGAGGAAGAATAAATCTTTTTCTTGGGAATGATCACTTGTTGATTGAAACACGTGTTGGGGTCTTGAAAATAACGGTATAGGGTTGGTATGAAACTTCAGTAATATTAATATAAATGAACATCGAAACTAATTTTATGCTACAACAGTTAATTTTTAATTTTTTACATACTGTCTTCTGTGAATTCATTGGTTTATATGCGAATACATATATATTTGATGTGAGTTGTTTGTAATCTTTAAATAATGTGAGATTACAGTTATTGCATGTTGAATTTACTGATTGTCAATCGAAAATTTGGTGATGACGAAATGAATGTTTCAAGAGTTTTTCCATTCAAGTGTTATAGAACTTCACGAGTAACTACAGATGGTAATAACTGTGGAGAGTGTTATGAATTGGTGGAAATGGTTTTTCTAGAAAAAATAACATTTCATAATTCATCTCAATATTTTCCAACATTTCTCGTCTCAAACTCAAAAGCCTGATTGCATCTCATGATCTTTGGATGACTTCAAAGAATTTTGATCATTGTAGATACAATATAGATAAAGAGAGTAAGAAGATATTGAAAGAGGATATATAGAAACATGAGAAATGATTATTCATGAATTCTTAATCACTCAAGATTTTCAAGTATATTCATGGACAATAATTTACTGAGGGCCGAAATTTCATAAGTTCATCGAAGTTATTATAAAAATTCACTATATTCGTTTAAGAAACCCAAAATGCAATGTAGGCGTTGGATTATATCCGACAGGTGTCAGTGCAGGTTTTTCACTGAAGTTATTACTGCAACTGCTAGAATCGATTTTCAATAATCCGAAACCGATTAGTAAGTAGTAGTAAGTAGACACACTCATCACGCTATCTGGAAATCATCGATAATATCGAAGCTTGGGAAAATATTCACACTGGTACGTACGAAAGACATTGATGAAATTGTGATGAAAATTTTGAATCATGATGAATATTGTAGAAAATTCTATAAAAGTTATGAAGACGTTCTTTAATGCAGTCCGCTTTCTATGGTTGTTTGCATACATATATTATTCCTGGGATATGGAGTCTAAGAATAATATGATTCCAAGCATGAACCGACAAGATGTACATTTCATCACCTCGACAGTTACATTATTCATCATACTTGTAAAATTTTATCCTGTATAAACTTTCTGATCTTCTCTAGTGACACTTGCAGGGCATCCTGAGGCAGCTTCAGGAAGTCAAAAAATTGCCCAGTGGTCATTATGCTATCTGAACCACACAAGAGTCACTATATATTTTTCTGTTTGACCTTTCTCTCGTGATTTCGATTATTTTCTGAGACATTTCACCTATTTCAACTGAATGAACAACAATCAAGTGAATCAAAAGACTATCATGATGTCTTCACTACACTTACCCCCTTGTCCCAAGTACTGGCCATCACGGACAGGATTTCCAGAATCTTGTTCTCCCTGGTGGAATGCCATTTCAGTCATTCGCCTCAATGAAGCCACGTGAAGAGATGGACCTCGCGGTGGAACCTCCGGGGGAGCGGGTTCAGGAGGGGATTCTTCGTTAACTTCTATAAGACAAATAACATCAAAGATTTTTTTGTGGAAATAGAACTTTGGATGAAAGATGTTGGAATTTATTAATTATTCTTTTTGGTATAAACTACGTTATTTTTTAGCTGATCCTATTTCTCAACTGAGATATATTCTAGTTGTCGAAGTGACAAACAGAATTATTTTCGCTGCGACTAATTTTTCGAATTATTTCCACAAAGTGCAGTATTTCAGGTGGATGATCAGCCAGTCGCCAGAGTTTAATCTCTCTTATTAGTGTGAGTGTTAGTTATAGTGAGCAAGAACCCTCCAGATCTCTGTTGAGTGCGTCCAGATATATCACTTCATGAGACTGTTCACTATATTATCGTCAGCCCTTGGGAAACCTAAGGGTGTGAGTCGTTCCAATAGCGGTATGGAGGAACTGCTAGACAGTCTGAGGGCCAAGCCCAGGGGTGAAGTGATTGGCCTCATAGGCCTTCTGCTTGACCGTCTGGGCCTGAGCCCATCAGAGCTGTTGAAAGTCACTTCTGGGTCGGCGATTAAGGAGCCTCCTAGCACCCCATCAGAGGTCGGGGATTTTCTTGATCGTACTCCGACAAGAATCACCTCCAAAGATACCCACGTCGGCTCCACCATTTCTGCGCAGCCTGAGACAATCAATGACATGACAAAGCCGAATGAACCTCCAAAAAAGAAGCGTAGACTTTCCTCCGCTTCCTCCTTCTTCGAAGCCAGCCTCTCAAACAACAAGAAATTCCGGCGCAAAGCCAAAAAGACAAACAAGCACTAAATTTCTTGGAATCCGAGATATCAACAACAATGACTGATGTCAATATAAGCGATGGGTCTAAAACGGGTGAAAAGTCTACTTTCACTGTACAGGGTGGCCCAAAAAACCAACCAGACTACCCAAAACGATGAAACAAATCAGGTTGGAAATCCCACGGAACAGGGAGCTATCTCCCCTCTCCCTCCGCGCCCTGAGATGCCCAAAACATTGAGAAAACTCGCGGTCTTCCAGTTGTCGTTCGCCAGAAGCGCAAGTGGGTTCATTTCACGAAGTTAGCTACCTTTCGCAAAGTCAACTATACGAAAGCAGTAAACCTGGCTGACGGCATTAAAGTTCAGCCTTCTTCGATCGAGGACTACAGAAATATGTCCAAATTATTGGTTAGGAAGAAAATCCCTCATCACACGTATACCCTTTTCGAGGAGAGGCAAATAAGATCCGTCTTCAGAGGGGTCCCGAGCACCTGGAGATCGCTGACATCGAGGTTTCCAGCCATCATCCTGGAGACAGATGATGGAAATCGTCGGCTCCCTCTGGTTTCGGATCGAGTGAACCAAAATCAGAAGCATATCTACGACGAACGAGACCTCCTTAATGTCAAAATTGAAGTTGAGCCCCAACACCAGAAGATACTGGTAGAGCAGTATCACCGATGTCAGCGGTTCGGGCATAGCCATAGGAACTGCTCAGCCATTTCCATCTGTGTCAAGTGCGCCGGCAGACACCATTCAGGAGAGTGCAAGACGCCAAGAGCAGATCCTCCAAAATGCAATAACTGCAAGGGGGTGCATGCTGCGAACTACCGCGGTTGTTCTGAGTTCCCCAAGGTTCGCAGGAGGATCAAAGTAGCTCCAAGTGTTCTCCGAAATGCACCCATACCTGGAAGTCATCGTGTCGGATCATCTGGTACACGCCCGAGTATGAGCTAGGCAGGAGCGGCCAAGAGCGGTAACACCTCCGCCAGGCCGTCCGCGACTCCTTCTATTTCGCACCAGTTGAAGGTTAGTGACATCTGCTTCGCCCTGGACCAGATGAAAAAACTCCTCATTCAGTTTCCCGTACTTAAAAAAGAAGTTCACGGTCAACACCGACATGCTAACTGGAGCTTCTTGATGGCTAGACAACCTACATTGCCTAGCTCTCTTAAGGTTGTATTTCGGAATGCCAATAGTATTTCAAACAGAAAACATGATTTTGAGAACTTCCTCACATAACATAATGTCGATATTGCACTTATTGCACGTGTTGGACGTGTTGGAGGAGGAGTTGGCATTTTTGTTAAACGTAATCTTCCTCACGTACAATTCGGCATTGATTCGGGTCAGTTACACTGCACGGAAGCCGTGGGTGTTGAACTTCAACTGAGAAGAGGTTGTCAGAGACTAATCTCACTTCACAACCATCCGCGGAATCGTCTACTCCCAGAATCACTAGATGAACTGCTGATTTCGACAGATACCCCAACAATTGCTGCTGGTGACTTCAACGCCAAACACAATCTGTGGAGCAGAATCACCAATGCGAACGGCCGAGCGCCCCATGCGCATGCTGACAGACATGAGTATCGAGTGATGGGTCCAAATAAGCCTACGTTCTATTGTGGGGATAACAGACTTGACGTGCTGGATATCGCACTACTCAGGAACGTCTCCTTGTCCTACGAAGTGAACACTTTGTCGGAACTTGACTCAGATCATAATCCAGTCATCCTGATGCTGGGTGATGATGCCACTCCCCAGGATTATCGCATGAGATCATTCAGGGATTGGGAAGCCTTCGAGGCTCATCTAGTGGAAACACGTACGAACCGTGAGGCGATTCGATCTCGCGACCATTTCGATGTAGCAGTGGCAGGACAGAGTGTTATCTGCCAAGCTATAATGAGTTTCCTCCCAGGATAAAGAACCTTATCCGGGAGATAAATCGACACAGGGAGGTGCAGCAAGTGTTTGGAATCTCTCGAACCTGGGGATGATGAGCTAGGCTCAAGAAGACGAAAACCGCTTCCTTCACTCTTCACGGACAGCGCGGCATCTGCTACTCCCCCGCCGAGAAGGCCTTTGCAGACACAATGGAGAGTCAGTTCCAACTCAACGTTGATGCGGATGATGATATTGACTGCATCCTTAGGGAGAATGATGACAACGTGATCTGTCTAGCTTCAGAGGAACAACTGAGGGGGTACATTAGGGCCTCCAAACCCAAAAAGGCTCCGGGAATTGATTCAATCAACAATAGGTTGTTGAAAAAGCTCCCGGAGAACTTCATCAGAATTGCTCTCAGATACTTCCCCCGAAGATGGAAGCATGCTGTAGTCGTCATAATTCCGAAACAGGGTCAGAACCCCAGAATCATCGTCCGATTGGTCTACTTTGCTCAACGGCTGAGTTGGATGAACGTGTTGTGCTGCAAAGGTTGACCGAAAAAGTTTAAGACCGGAACGTTCTGTCTGATGAAGAATTCGGCTCCAGAATGGGCACACTCCACCGAGTTGCAGGTCCTGAGACTGATTGAAAATTCCATCTCAGAGCTAAACAATAGGAAGACAGTCCATCTCGTCCTCCTGGACATTTCTAAAGCCTTTGACAGAGTGTGGCATGAAGGTCTACTACACATAATGCTCGATTTCGACCTACTTCGGGGCCTAATCTGTTGGATTAGGTCCTTTCTGTAAGGTAGAACATTTCAGGAACCCTGTCTTCCGTCAAGGAAATCGAAGCTGGAGTGCCTCAGGGAGCTGTGCTGTCTCCACTACTATATAGTTTTTACGTGAGCGAAATTCCGAGGTTCGATCACGAGAAGGTTTCTCTTTATGCCGATGATACGGCTCTCCTCGCTTCTTACAAGAGTAACGATTTCAGGCTGGGAGATCGAATGGCAAACGCGAGTCAAATACCTAGGTCTTTGGGTAGACCGTTGACTCAACTGGGTAAGTCACATCGATTTTATCAAGAGCAAAGTACGAATGAGGATAGTCAGACTCTATCCTCTGATCAACAGAAATTCCAAGCTCAATCTTAAAAATAAGATTTTATTATACAATATGATGTTCAAGCCTGTCATTATGTATGCTTCAGGCGCTTGAGGACAAACCGCTTCCTCAAACCTCTGCATTTTGGAAA
>WOGN01000064.1:0-12491 GCA_015342105.1 Leptinotarsa texana | reverse complement strand
GTGAATGGTCCATGGTTCGTGCGGAATGAAGCCATTCGCAGAGATTTGAAGCTGTTAACTATACGGCAGTCCATTCAGTCGAGGAATCAGAGAGTTTTCGAGTCAGCGGAAACTCATGATAATCCATTGGTTGAGGAAGCTATACGTTATACCATAGACGACCCCACTCTATTCAGAAAGCCCCGTCGCTCGGTTGAGTGAAGGCCCCACGACGTCTATTGAAATGAACAGTTTGTTTATCAAATGCCCCAGTCAGGAAGGGGTACACAAGGCCATGGCGGCATAGAGGTCATTGATCTTTATGTCGTTACCAAAAAACACCTTCAGTTATGAACCACTCGTCCTCCTGACGAAAGACAGTTAAAAGGGTAAGGGAAAAATTTCCAACCTGAAAAAAAATTAAGATGACCAAAGAAACATTTCTTTACTATCTCGCTTATACTAAAAGTATATAAATTTTCTTGTCATTTAAAAAATTCTTGATTCCCCCTTGGCAGATTAACATTAATGCGCAAATGCGCCACTGTAATCAATGAAATCGCCCCGGAGCGCCAATTGATTTTCATTATTGTTTCCAGAAAATATCAGAAACAAACATTTATGTTCCATAAAGATTGGCTCATGAACAGTTCTTCCATATTTATATAAAACTCCTGGAATACATTGACGTTTACCTCTATTTGCAAATTTTCAAAATATGTGTGAAGTTGATGCATCTTTGAGTTCTAAGTTATTGGTTTCTTACCTTACCGAGAATACACAAATACCGCACATGTATTATAATACATAGCTGAAGTTTTCATAACAGTGACTACAAAAATCGATGAAAAAACTAGAGGTCTAAACTACTTCATATCAGATTATAACAATGAAAGAGTATTGAAAATATCTCTGCTACTTTTTATATCATTAGGAATGAATGTGGTAGAGCCAAAAATCGAAATTCGACAATTCCAATTTTTGGCGAATATGTTAAAAACGATCACTGATATTCTCAATTTGAAAAGAGATTATTTTAGTTCACCAAAATAGAAAACATCTGTTCAATTCGACAGACCTTGTATGTCTTACAGTTTCAGAGATAGTAATAGTGTATTTTTAGGAAAAACAGGTTTTTCTTTTCTTCTTCTTCTTTCTTTTCCCAAAATTTGATATTACTGGAATTTTTTCCAAACCCCTAGACGTTATTTCAACACCTCGACAGGTGTTTCGATCACCAAGTGATCATCTTCAAGAGGAAGATCTGCCTTTTGAAGCTGATCACTTAGTATTTTTGTTTCGCTATGGAAAAAATGTTTGGAATAGCTGTCAACGGATGCTTAAGGAATTTTCTCACGCTGTATTTACGAATAGTAGATGATTGAACTGGAAAATATAAGCAAAGGCTTTCGAAAAGTTGAATATGACTAATCAAGATGTGAACAATTATTGTGATCAATTAAATGTCTATCAGATTTTTAATGTTGATTTCATAGACCATACACGAATCACCTGCAGCAGAACATGCACCCAAAGAAGGCACCCAACTTCCTTTCAAAGAATTATAATCACTGGACCAAACTCAGAATTACTTTCCAAGAGTTAATATGAAGCCATTAAAAATTCATCAATACAGAGAAAGTTTCAAAGAACAGGAAGAGAAAATTAGCATAGATAAATTCTGACTACCTATTCTCAACTGCACATAAATGGGATCATTCAATTCAACCAATGCAATCAAAGCATCGCCCACCACCAATGGTGAAAAGAATAGCTTTGACACGTCCATCAGTGGAGGTCTTATCAAGGGAATCATAAATTCCTTATTGGCTTTCATAGTGAATAATCACAGTATTATGCAGTTTCTGACTTAACAATAAAGACACATTGATTTCATTTTTGAAGATTTTAATTCCAAAGCTCGAAAAAAATTTTAAGGAATAATTACAAGTTGCTAACGTCAATGTATTTTTGAAAAGGGCACCCCAAGATTTGATTTTGCTAAAATAGAAATATGCACGGGCTAGAAATCGATTCAATAATCACTTCAGACTGACATATCAAAAATGTGATGCAGCTCCAGTATGATCTCACGGTTTAATAAATATACAAACTTCATCGTATCTAGCCAAGAAAAATATTCAAAACCTGTGTTGCTGATAAAACCGATGCAGAGGGAGTTAATTAGATATTAGGCTGAACTCTGGAATATAGGTAACTTTTGTAAAGACAATCAATTCCGACGTAGAAAGAAGTACTTAATTTCTGGATGCTACCAGCAACAAGTGTGATTTTTCATGTGTGTGAATATAGTCTGAAGAAATAAATAACGAAGCAGTTCTGATTTTCGGTAAGCGCGGGTGATAAATACTCTACCCTTCACGAATTTATGTAGTGGTTGAATCAGAAGAATCAAAGTAACTGAATTATTGATCTAAAACAGGTCAGCAGCAAAAATAAAGTATTTAGAAATGCATAATGACTCCAAACCAGGCTTCATTCCCTGGCTTGAAGAAAATCGACAGATCTATAGAGAATGATCTTGTTTGCAATACTGATTCCAGAAATCATCTGATGAAAATAATTCACATCCTCTGTGGGAGGTACTTCCACTGAAAATAACGAGAAACGCAAAAAGTGGTTATTGAAGTGAAGCATTTTCGTTTCTGAAACATAACAGAAATCGCCTCTGATCCGACATATTCCTGATATCTCGTACTTTGTGCCGTGACGTGCATGTAGACGAACTGTTGAACACCACTCAAATAGCCTAAATTCAGTTGATTTGAAGATTCGATTGAGCGTTCCCTCTTAATTGTTCCATCACAGATATCGATCATACATTTCAATGGTCATTGCCATTCGACATCGTTATATACAAAATCGAAACGATCTCTCCATTCTTGACTGGAGGATGAATTGAAGTGTTCTGAATAGTTTTTCCAATTAGTAAAATTCTAATGTTACATTATATTTTTTTCCATCTTCAAAATCGCTTGAAAATGTGAAAATATATTCCTCAAATTTCTAGAGTGCTCGTGAAATCAATAATAATGGATTCAGTTCATGAAATTGGTTGAAAGTAACTTACATTCATGGAATACAAGAGAACCCTTGAATGTTATTTGAAAATATCGATTACCTATTTCGATAACATATCATATATACGCAACAAACGTCATTTGTTGTTATAATTACTCCATACAAGAGTTTCCACTTGACAATAGCAATTAAAATGTTATAAAGCTCGGAGCAGAATTGAACGTGGTTATATCAAACACGAAAAATACACCTTTGATGAAATAACATTTACATAGTATCAATTCGAATAAATTTACATACTGTTATCTCCATTTGCATGGGCTTACATTTTATGAATTTCATGAAAATTCATAAGTGATTACTGCGGCTCTCTTCAAGTGTACCGTAAATGAATTCTCCAATTAAAACGAATCGAGAATTCAATCGTTGTGTTTACTTTGTTTTTTAGAATTCGTTCCTTACCAACACAAACATTTGTTTTGAAGGAACTTCCAGCCTCACGGAGAAAATGATTGTTCACGTCTACTGGTTCGATTCAATGCGACAGAGCTGCAATTTCAGTTGTCATCAAAAAACCTGGAAGGATTTCCACCGAAACTAGAGTGTTTCTGTTATTAAACATTCTGATTGGAAAAAAATAGTATGAACAGTCATCGTTATTTCATTGGTGACTTTCCTTTGATCAAAGACTCACCCGTTAATTCTGAAATATTTTTATTGATTATGTTGCAGAATCAACGATATTTGCAGGGTTGAAAAAATTATTTCTTTTGATTTCCTATTTCTCCATATTCATACAGAAAAAATGTGGAAAACAATCGAAGAAAGTAAAACAGCAAGGAAGTAAAACAGCAAGAGTTAATTTTTTGAAAAAAAAATTAACTCTTGTTTCGAGAAGGCTTTTCTTTTCGAGAGCCAAAACCTCTATATCCCAAAAATTATTTTTTGCTAAAAATATACTCCTTTCAATTGACACAAGGTTCCTATGGTTGGGACTCAGTCAAATGTGCGAAGGAATGTAACATAGAGTCGTAATACAATGATTCATCTCATAATTTCATCAAGGCGAGTGTCTCATGCTGCAACATCGGATGTCCACCAGTAAGGATGACAGTGTTTCTTGTAAGTGAAACTTTACCTCTTTCATTCACTATATTGTGTAGCAATCCTGTGAATGATATCTGATTCGATTCCATAATGAAAGTTCTAAATACAAACTGAATACCCATGAGTTGAGCTACCTAGCGGACGCGTCCCACGATGACGAATAGGGGAACGACCAGGGGACTGGAGGCCCTGTCCGGAAGCTAATGTGGTTTTACGGACGGCGTCGTCGGACTCCTGGTCAGTGGCAGAAATGAGAAGGGTGAGGAGAACTGAAAAGCCTTAAAAACCTTTGCAATACATGTCACCGTGGACCACCCTACCCAAGCTGAGGTGTAAGGAATCGTGCCGAGAGCTGAATGGCCGCAGGGTGATATGCGGTCACGAACGATAATGCGAGGCTCTGCTAGGGATGACCAACTCTTTCCTTGCTACTCGTGGGAACGCACATGAATCAAACAACACGAAAACAGAGACAACAAAAACGATAATCAATCCCGAGGCTGGACAGAAGTGCTCACCTCAATCTAAGGCAATTGCAACCGTTTGGAATAAGGCTAGACTTAGCAGGTCACCTCCAACAGCAAGGTCCTTCTTGCGGCGGGCGCCAAGAGCTCCGCCTTGAATAAAGGCAAGGAACCGGCTGCCCCTGCAGGAAAGTCTCCTCACTTGTGCACCTCCACGGAGGGAGCCAAAGAACGTTGAAGAAGCTACGCAACTACAGTAATATCGCTGCACCATCCAAAACCTTCACCGAGCCACCGTGAGACACCTCAAGGTTGCCAAAGGGAGTGTGTGTTTCGGCAAGTCTTGGTCTACACTGCCAATATAAAGGAGATGTCTCCTAGTGACCTGTTTACCTTTCTGGAAAGGAATGGATGGACGATGATCTAGGAGGATAAATCCTTGAGAGGATGTACAATGGGTCATATGTGGCCTATCCTCCCTCCTCTTTAGATGCAGAACTGTGATAACTGATATTTTAAAAGCTTATGATCAAGGTTTCAGTAGTGTTTTGGTGTTACTTGATTTTTCCAAAGCTTTCAATAGCAATAGCTAAATTGAGATATGGCTTTGATAATAAATCAGCATTTTGAAAGTCGAATTATTTCTTTGGTTAGTGTTTCGTACTCATCAGAATATGATATCCATCCAGGTGTCGCAAGGTTCTATACTTGGCCAATTACTTTTTATTATATACACTGCAGATATTTCAAATGGGATAGGAAACTGTGAAGTTCGAACTTTTGCAGACGGAAATCAGCTTTATTGAGGTTTTCGAACTGAAAATTAATTAAATAAAATCAAGAGAGCATCAGAAAAACACAGCTTGAAACTCAATTCTAGAAAATGTAACGTGTTATATTTCGGTAGTAAAAATAATAAAAACTCCATAAAGGATAGTTTCTATCTTCAAATCGATACTCCATTGGAAATCTGTAATTTAGCCAGAAATCTTGGTTTAGTATCATTACCACAGACATTTCTTTTTCTTATTAATCGTTATATTCTCAACTTCAAAATTGAATAAACGTTGTGTGAATCACTTTTTTTGAATAACTTCAACTATTGTGATTTCCTCTATGGACCATGCCTAATAAAAGTTGATAAGGATAGAATACAAAAAGTGCCTCTACAAGGCTAGAACTAAGATCGATAGTATCATTTCGGTACATGTGGTTTCTGCCCTCATTTGTAATTTCACAGATATTGTTCATATTATTTATTATTTTTTTATGTGTTATAAGAAACTACAAATGAATTATTATTTTCATCCATAAAAACAGGAAATTAACAATTTTTCCAGTTGTGGCACTCAGCATCAGCAATTGCAATCTTGGAATATTTGAAGAAAAAAGTTATCAGTGAATGAAAATAACAATCATTCAAAGCCATTTTGAAGACACCATTTCACAAATGGAAAACATAATAATTATTATGATTCCTGACTAAACGGTATATTCCACTATCATCGACTCGAAAACTTACAAGATCGGTTGAATTGGACAAAAATTTCTCATTTGGGAACTGGAAAAATATTTTTCTATTTTTTTTTTGAAATGTTTACCAAAAGCTAGAATTGTCGAATTTCGATTTTGGGCTTTACCGCCTTCATTTCCAATGGCATAAAAAAGGACAGACTCTTTCTATACTGTTTCATATTTGTTATGATCTGATATGAACCAATTTGGGGTGCAACTTATAGTTCATTAGATTCATCATCAACTAGGAAAAATTGCTGAATAAAACAGGTTACTGATGAACAGCACAACTGTCTTTGATTAAAATGCAGCAATAGTATAAAATGAATTACTTACCAACTTTCCTACACCATAAAAACACTCTGATTTTTTCTCTGTTTTTCAGTTAATTATTAAAATATCACATATCGTAATATCATTTGAGTTCTGCTAGTGAGCCTGAAGGTGAAACTTTCAGATGATTGTTTGAATATGAAATATTCGAAATGTAGGCATTGTCCAAAATTGAAACGAAATATTTTCGCTCAATCTCAACTATCCTTCTCACAGGAAATATTTTTATGGAGGATCATTTCAAACCCCTCTCAACGAGTCAGCTTCAAAACCCATTTAGATGCCTCGGACTATCTCGAACCAATTTACACAATGACCAATGAGAAAATCGTCGGAGAGAGCGTAACGCCAACTGTTAATGTTATTAGCCCGACAGTGGAGTTATGGTAATGAATGATGACTCGTAATCAGCTTTGAAACTAGATAGGTAGCTCCACTACAAGTATTTCACATCAGTAAACAAGATTATGGCATTACCCTGTGAAATCACTCCCACACGTGGACTCGGACATGCACCAGAAAAAGAGAAGTTGACTTTGTCCCCCTCGATTTCGAGAACTGAATTTTGTAACTATCAACTCGGTGTGCAAATCCTGTCATTTATTTCTGGGTTACCAATTGAATGCATATTCAAAATCAATACCCAAAACGTCCTCTGCTAGTAAATAAATAATCAATTCTGCAGGACCTGGAGTGATGAACGATGGTTCATTGCTTGTCATGAACAACATGAAATAAATAACAAAAGTTTACAATAACCCATAATGTCCATCTTCTGATTAAAAAAACGCCTTCAATCGATTTGTCATTTATTGTCTGACACGTTCAAAAATACCTGGATTATTTCCTATGATATTTCAATTGCCAAATTATTCAATTCCTCAAGTCATTCACATCTTTTTTCATAAACTTCACCTCACAATTTGATCTCCACAAACTTTATTTGAAAAATATATCATGACATGTTTCGCTAATGCAGTGGCTTTATCAACAGTGATTTGAATGGTACACATTTGGTAGGAGAGTTTCATAAATAAGAGCCTTCATATGACCCCATGTATATAAATCCAGAGAATTCATATCAGGACTGCGACCTGGTCAATTTTGAGGTCTAATCAAGTGATTATAGATAGGTGATGTCAAGATGCTGACCAGCAAGAACACTGAAATGAGCTGGAACCCCGTCGTGCATAAACCCCACATGTTGCCTTTTGTAAGTACTGGCACTTATTTCAACAAAATGGGTGATTGATCTCGCAGAAAGTCCGTGTAAGACCCACCTGTCAATCCGGCTGGTAGAAAAAAAAGGCAATTAGGTACTCAATAATCAGTCCTACCCAAACATAGGGATTTTGGTCGGGCCGAAAATTGGCATTGTGGAAGTTCATAACAGCATTTTGTAAAGAATTTGCTTCAAAGGTAAATGAAATATTTGTTAAGAAATTATTATTTTGTGCTATCGTATGAATTCACCACTTGCAAAACATCAATCTGGGGTGAAAATTCGTGGCAGAAGAGCTTGGACCCGCTGTATGTGATATGGGTGTAGAAGGTTTCTTTTCAGAACTATCCATACGGATCTTGAGCTGACTTCTAGCCGCGGTGCAATCTTCCTGGTACTATACAGAGGATCTTCTTCTAACTTATCAAGTATAGCTCCTTCTAGTTCTGGCGCTGTTACAGTTTCTGATCTTCCGCCACCTGCATTCTCATCGAAACTTCCAGTCACGGAAAAATTGTGATTGCAATTGAGTAATCTAAAATAGGAAAACTACAAAAACAACCCAGTGGCGTACTTTTTTCCCCAATATTGTTGAATGTGGTACTGAATGAGGCTCCACTGGACCTAATAATCTCAATCTAGTTATGACAAAATAAGCACCTTATTACTTCAAATGACTTTAGCAAATCTCAACGGAATTGGTGTTAGGGTATTGATGATATTTTATAATTACCGTTTTTTATAAACGAAGTTTCTCTCCGCTTCTCTATATTCCTTTGGAATATTCTCGCATATTATTTTATGAAGATGAAACAGTAGAGAAACAAAATGTGACTTCCCAAGTTTTTTGCAAATCCAGAAACTGATTCTTCTCCAAGTATACGAGATGATCATAAGCATATAAATATCGGAGATAAACCTTACGGAATTGAAATAACTCACCATTGTTCAGTCGCATCCTCTGCTCATGATCAGGTCCATGGAACCCTATGTCGCCATTAGGTACTATGATATTATCAGCGCAGCTGTTGCAAGAGGTAGCACTACTACTGGATGTCATGCCACCCCTATGTCTGGTTCTACTTGGCCGGGTGAGGGTGCTGTTAGATGCGTTCTTTTTGCTACTCTGAGAATAAATAATTTCACCTGCAAAATATTTCGAAGTGAATATCCATAAAGTAGTCCATAGCCCAAAGAGGAGGCGATCAATCGGAGTCAGGTTCAACGATACATATACATATTTCGAGTGAAGCAAAATCAACCACTAGTCTGCAATATGTCACAAATATTAGTAAAAACCAATGAAATCATGATCATCATAAAGCAAAAATATATGAAACTTTGGCTTATTTCCTAAAAAGTTGGAAAAAGCTTTTTTGTGAGCTATTAACATCGAAAATTGCCGATATTGATAGTTTTTGAGAATACTTTCTCCGACTTTGCAGGGCATAATCCAAAGTGAGTAGCAATCTATTGAAACTCACAATGGTCTATCAGTGATTCATTCCTTGTGACTACTCCTCCTGGTCATACTGAAGACAAGTGGTTAATTTCTCTGGAAATATATCTATGATAACTACCAAATATACATGTATATATTGTAAAGACGACTTTGTTTCACATCTGATCCATATCGAAATGAATTATTGAAGAGAATAAAAGACAATAAAAAGGAACATTGGAAATATGCAGTAAATAAAATTTTCACAGATCCACTTCGGCTTCGACAGTTACAACAGGATTAAAAACAGTCAGTACCGAAAATATAACGGGAAATTAGCAAATCTTTCCCTTCCACCACTTCTTTCAGATACTTTCAGAACGCGATGAACAACAATAATGACGATCAAATTCTTGACGCCAGCCGTTCGAGCCTACATTCCTACAAATCAATGGATATACAGAAGAGAAGGTTCGTTGTCCACAGAATCGCTGAATAACATCCAAATTAGTATGGATCGGTATATATAGAGTGGGGAGGGTGACAAAGGACTTAGGCCACATCTGACCCATTGTACATCCTCCCGAGGAGTTGTTCTCCTAAGTAATCGTCCTTCCTGTCCTTTCCAGGAAGGTAGCAGGTCACTGGGAGACATCTTCTTTATATCGGCAGGTGTAGGCAAATACTCGCCGAACACTCTTATTGACGGTAACTCCGGGCACTCGCATAGGACATGCCTGACAGTCTCATCTTCCTGTTCACACATCCTGCATAGAGGTGTGTCCACTAGCCACATATTGCGGAGGTATTTCCTTAGTTGAGAGTGGCCAATTAGAAATCCTACTGTTAAGCGCAGGAGGATTGCATCCTTCAACTTCATCACATCTATTTAGGGATTGAGCATGGGTGTCACATTTGACTAGTTTCGCATTTGTCGAAGTCATCAGTCCGTAGGTGCCACTGGGTCCTAAAATTCTTAGTCCAGCCGCTTCCTTGGTTGAAGAGTCAGCAATGCGATTAGCTCTTACTTCTGTCGTGCCCTTCAATCCACCACAGGATAATGTTATTATCTACCGATGCTTTGGCTAAATCTTGGTGGTTACATTTCTTTGGTGGAGATTGAGATACTAGCCAGTTCCGTTGGGACAACGCTGGTATTTTTCCCATTCCCCACTTAATCCTTAGGTCAAGTGGAGTACACTTCACATCCTGAGCTGACTGTATATATGCGTACAGATATAAGTACGAATATTGCACCAGTTAGAAATTTACCAGAAAGAAGTATTCAAGGAAAACATTGAAGATCACATCGGTATATGTTTTGCTATACTATATAAAAGAAAACTTGCTGGCGAATACAAGATATCATCGTGTTAAGACTATGACAGACGAATTGAGAAAGAATTAGCTTGGAGTTTCCTAAGAACTCAGCAGTTCAACCCAAATAATGGGAATTATTGCATCGAACATTAAAGTTCAATATTTTATCCTAGCATCCGTTTCGAAACAAATGGAACAGTCAGAAGATTATGACAGGAAGGAATTATGTGGTTCCTGTGGCAAAACATCCATGGCAGCCAAGTATTCACCTGTACAGTTGTTGTACTATTGAGACAAGAATGCTGCAGAAGACAGCAAATCAAAAAACTTTGTAGGCGAAATCTATTTCATAATTTGAAATTATCTGTGCTTGACTAATCCAGACGAGTATACAAGTAACTGTGGAAATCGGAAACATAGGGGTGAAAGCCAGATTGAAACGTCACGAGGATATAAGATTTTGCTGGTTCCTGAAGAATATTCAGAAGATACTATATTTTCCAGTCGAATTCTGAAGGAAATTCAGGAGATAGTATTCCCTCAAGGAGGTGGTTTCAAGATTGCTGGCTGATATACCGGCCAAATCTAGGATTTTTTAACAAAAATCTGATGCCCAGACGATAAAACATTATTTAACAATATTGGTTGCATCAAAATATTGATGAATCCTCGCGAAATGACCAAACGATATTTAGATTAGGTAAGGGAGAAATATGGTTTCAGCAGAAACTTTTTTTTTATGTTTAAACCCGCATGAGCATAGTTGGTAACAGAACAAAAAAAAGAGTTCGTATGTCCAATCAAAAACTTTTCAAACATCTTTTAACGAATATTTTCTGTGATAATCATCTGCCAAGCTCTCAACTATTCCCAGAAAGTCTCCAGATATTCGCCAATCATTTATCTCAATTTGTTGATCGCAGTACAATCAACCCTTCACCTACCATTATTCCCTCTCAGCCTGTCCTGAGGCGTCTGATAGTGCATTCTCCTCGAGTTGATGTTCTCCAAAGGAAAAGGTGAAGCCTGTCGATGGAGAGGCAGCGGAGATCGTGGCGACACCAAAGTGGGAGGCGGCGTAGGGAAAGGGGTGGTCAGGTTATCTGTCGTTACGGCATCCTCCGTATCGTCTGACCTATACGACCGATCCATACCTGGAAAGAAAACGGTAGAAATGAAACCGGTGAAGGGTCAAAGCGTGATAAAAAGCACTGAGAGAAATTGGCGTGGATAGAAAGTAAGTGATTGACTTTGTTTCGTTTTAGTAGAATCCAGACTGTGAATGTTGGGATGATGAGGTCGTTTCGATTGATAACTAAGTGACAAAGGGTTTACATGGCTTAAAGAATTGTCTGAGTTATTGAATCGAATTTGAGTAAAATATTCATGGTTTTGATGGTAAATTTGTGAAAATGACTAAATACACTTAGAACTTTCAGAAGTGGATTTGAAATTATAGTATAGTAGGATTTCAGGATATTTACATGCATTTTCTTCTGTCATTAAGAGAAGTAATACTTGATGACACTAATCTAGTACTCTGTTCAAAAAATACCGTGAATTTTCATTTTTCCACGAAATACTTATTTATTCATCAATTTCTTTTTCGTCTCACTTCAAGAGATTTGGTTTTTGTCATCTCAATACTTGCGAAACGCCATCCTTCCATAGGCCTCTTCAATCTTGAGAACGGAAAAGAGTCGCAGGGGACCAAATCTGGTGAAAACGGTGGCTGAGGAATGATTAAGGTGTTGTTTTTGGGCATAAAATTACGCACAAGCAATGAAAACTGAGTAGGTGCATCATCGTGATGCGAAAGTAATGAATTGTTCTTATACCCCTTATTCACCGTATGAGGCAAAATATCCTGCTACACAAGGCCATGGTATACAAAAAAACTGTCAGGAAATCCTTGACTTGGCATGATTTTTTGGATCTTGGCTCTCCTGGGCTCTTTCATTAGAAAAAGTGGACTTCAGTTTCGATGCCATAACCATATAGATAACCATGATTCATCACCAGTTATAATCCTCTTAGGCGAATCTGGTTAAAATTCAGCAATTCTGGA
>WOGN01000063.1:24774-35167 GCA_015342105.1 Leptinotarsa texana | reverse complement strand
GGAAAGTCTCGCGATAACAGTGCCTATACTCGTTGTAGATGGTAAGAGTATAAGAGTTGTTCCTTTGAAATTCGAAATACCGTCATATTCTCAAAATTTAGCTGGAAAGCAATCTTTCTAGTACTGATAGTAGGTTGTTCTTCAACCAAATTAAGTACTGCTTCTTCGAGCTGTGGTTTTCGTACTTCTCGATGACGACCACAATTCTGCGTTCTTTTGTCGAATGAACCATATTCTCATAATCGTTGATGAAGTCGAGCAAATATTCTATGTGAAGGATGCTGCCGTTGAGGATAAAATTGTATCATAGCTCTTTTTACTTCATTCGTGAGTCATTTTCGCCAAAAATTCAATAACTTCTAGAGTAACAAAATGTCATTGAGTATAACAAATTGAAAGTCAAATTTGAAAACATCAAAGTCAAAGCCTGTTTTGATGAGATTTTTTTTTCAATTACTTAAATTTTTCGAAAAAGAATGATAACTTCTGATACATAATTGAAAAGGTCAAGTCTGGTTTTATTCAAAACAGAAAGAATCCAATGTAGCGCCCATTAGAAAAAATGAAATTGATAATGATGACCGGAAGAAGAAACGTCGTACAGCAAATCTGAAAACTCCAAAACTTCTTTTGGGAATTTCTGTTTCTTTTTTTGGACATATTCGGACTTACTAGGAATTTCAGAACTTTCGCAGCGGCATATTGTCAGTCAGGTAAATTTACAAATTTGCCCCATTTAACCATCTTTATATGTCTCATAGTTTCCGAGACCACAATGGTGAGGATCAAATGTGAAATAACCTGTATAGTGAATTCAGGTACGTTTCCTAGCGTTCTGAAACCGGCTGCCATTATTCCTGCATTCCTACCGCCCATTCGCCCTCCTGAGCATTTTCTCAAAAAATTATTCGAAAGAGAATTACAGATTTCTTTACAGAACATAAGATACTTGTCAACTGCCAACATGGCTTTCGCCCTGGTGTGTCTACCGAAGCAGCTATAACAGAACTTGTTCTAAACAGTAACGACCTAATGGATAGAAAAATGAGTATGTCATTGTCATATTCTATGACCTAACGCCAGCACTCGACTCGGTCAGTCATAATTTCGTCTCAACAACCTAGGCCTGCGTGACGCAGTGAATGACTGGATAACATGTATTCTGAATGACAGAAAAATGATCGTGAGAATTATTAAAAACAAATCAAGGAAATACGATTTCGGTCTTGGAACCCACAGGGGAGTGTTGTAGGTCTCTTGATTCTCCTCAGCCATATCAATCACTTGCCTCATATCATTGAAAAAGGTAGAGTCTTCATGTATGCTGATTACACCTCCATTATAGTATCGGACCCTGATCACCAAGGACTGTATAAAAAAACTGACTTGATTCTAAAAGATTTTGCGGGTTACTGTATACGAAATACACATATAATAAATCATAGTAAAACGATAATGATTTAGTTTCATACAAAAAGCATTGAATATCTTCTATTCTTTCTTTCGAAATCAATGATAACATCTTCAAGTCGTCCACTTCATCTAAATTCTCAAGAACTCTTATATATTGCGACTTAACATGATAGGAACAAATACAAATGATCTGTGAAAAAATCAACGAAAGTGTTTAGATTCGGATAATGCTGAGAAATATTTTGAACACATTTTCATTATTTCTGGTTTACTACGCTTTTGTGTATTCTACAATTTCATACAACATTATAGTACAGGGTCAGGCATCAGACATCACAAGGATTTTTATTGCTCAAAAATGGATTATTAGGCTTATTTTTAACATTAGTTATAACATTAGTCTGGGTGCCAGGGCATTCAGGACTCACAGGTGATGAAAAATGAACGCGGGGCATCAACTTCATATATAGATCATGAACCAGCTCTGGGGATACCAAAATCATTGATAAGAAATCAGAATAGGGCATGGACAAAAAGAAGCACACAGTGTTCTGCACAAAAGTACCTGGCAACAAACACAGTAGAACCTTCATTAGGGAATCGTCCGAGAAAAGAACCCAAGAACTACTTCAATGTAGTAGAGACCGGCTCAGAATAATTATGGGGGTTACTAACCGGTCATTGTCCATTGTATCATCAATGTATTTGCATTTCATTTGTTCGGGCTTTCATTGTCTGATATGATATAAATTGATTTGATATCTCTGAAAGAATCTATGAATAATCAAAAAGACTAGCTGAAAAATAACAATTATAACAAGAAAAAAAACTGAAATTACAATCAAATAAAATACAAGCAACAATCAAAAATTGAACTATTTCCAAGAGATGAAAATTGAATATTATCGACAGAGAATGAGAATGAAAAAATCAAAAAATTAAAAAGATTCCAAGCAAAATTACTTAAGGACGTGTCGATTATTAGTAACCACAATTTTCGTCGGGTGATGACTGGACTCATTCTATCGAGATCTGACTATTTCTAGGTCATTCGAGTGCTTTCACCTATCCCCTCATACCTCTCATCGCTTCATTGTTGGACAACATACATGCGGCTTTTTAGAGTTTCCTCCTGAGCCAGTGTTCCTTTTTGTGGATGATTTCAGCTTGAAATCACTTGATGTCATGTTGATGAGTCCAAACATACTCTGCTATTCCTGATTTGCTGGTTTGCCACCACTGTGTGTGTTTCTTGTGCTCGGCAATGCGAGCAGGTTATCCGGTAAATGCAATTCTTGGAATCGCAGTCCACGTTTGGTGGCCTGGTTTTCGTGAGGCTGCTACGGATAGTGTTACCGAATCTGAAGCAGGTTCTGATGTTGTACTTGGAACCAATTCTTCTTATCGTATCCGATAATACTCTGATGTAGGAAAGTACAAGCACTGGTTGTGACGGCATCTCTTCCTTGCGAGGCTCCTGCTGTCTTTTAGCCAAAGTCTTTTCTATTATCACTTTGGAATAGCCATTCCGTTGAAGATAATTTTTGATGAAGTCTAGTTCCTTCCAAAAGGCAATACCCTAAATTCAGAAATGTCTACATTATTATTGGATTGTATCATACTTTTAATCATTGAATAATTCGACTACACTGTTGATGGCTTTTGTTATTGTGTCAGTTCTGAAAAATAAGCCAATAACACCGTTTCCGAGAAAAAACTGCATGTCTTTTTCATCTTCCATTCCATGAATTTTGAATACGCGGTTTCATAAATTTTCCGCGGTTTAGCTGGCAATAAACTCGGAAAACTTGGAATTAGACATTTTTCAAAATAACTACTGACCACTAAGTTCCCAATTTTTAAATCAAATCACAGAATGAAATTGACAGATATTTGATTTTCTATTGATTGATTTCCTTGCAACGCTATAAGTACAACAGCCTACCTGTTTAAGAATTCAAATTTCACATCGATAACGTTAACATATTGTAATAATTAATAATGTTTTTTTTCAATATAAAATCGTCGTTTTTCCCGTCACAGAAAAAATTGTGTATTGTGTAATAGACATTACACATAATACACAAATATAGTTCAATAAACTAAAAACACGCTTTTAAAGAATATCGAACTAAAAAGTTAAAAATAATTTTTTTAAATAAGCTTAAAACAATAACGAACGAAAAATACTAGTATTATTGTGAAAAAGCGCCCACGCTTTAGTATTTTTTCTTCGTTATTGTTTTAAGCTTATTTAAAAAAATATTTTCAACTTTTTAGTTCGATGTTCTTTGAAAGCGTGTTTTTTAGTTTTTTTAAACTATATTTATTGTTTACTCAATCTTGCCAAACGCCGTCCTTTCATGGGTCTCTTCAATCTTGGGCACAGAAAAAAGGCATAGGGGGGCAAATCTGGTGAATACAGTGGCTCAGGCATGATTACGGTATTATTTTTGGCCAAAAATCATGAATGACCAGGGGCATTATTGTGATGCAAAACCCATGAATTATTTTACAACAATATCGGACATTTTCTTCATAATTCTTCTCGCAAGCGGCGCATAAGTTCAAGATAATACTCTTTATCGACCGATGACTATGCCGTATCGTTTTGTTGATATAATTTGGCAGCTGCTCTCATCAGACGCGGATTTCTCCACATCAAATTTTGGATGCTGAGGCAATTCCGAAAAAACTCAAAGTACGTGCCTTAGCCGTAATTCCTACCGAATACGAGAGTGACGTAGCTTGTCCCATACTTTCAGACCGCTACCGATCTATGAACAGACTTTTTTGGCTAACTCCTTCGCAAAATTCAAATAACGGTTATTACACATGTACAGTTATTTCACCGCCACCTTTACAGCTCATACAAGCTAATCCTGCAGGTTATCCAAAAAAATTTTGGAGCAAATTTTACTTTCATTGTAACACCATTAGACTCGTTTTTGGCGTACGAAATTTATATCTATTTTTCGCACAGCGAAGAGCTCAATTTCCAGTCATATTAACACACTTTTTGATTCCCTTACGACAGGAAAATAGTTTAAATCGGGTCAATCGCCCGGTTTCCGTTTTAAACTCCCTTGTTTGGAGTACTTGACCCCGCTCCCCCGACGAAATCCTCTGTTTGATTCTCTCTCTCAAAAGTCAAAACTTGTGCGAGCTAAGGACTAACGAGGTCTTACCTATCAACGTATGATTCGTAGCACGGATTGAACGATAGGAAGAGAAAATCGACCGTCCGGTCCTGGCGGCTCGAACTACCGGTTCACAAAGCGGTCGATTGAGTGAGTGGAGCGAACCACCCAAGTCAACCCGACCGGCTACCATCCGTAATTTTTGTAAACATTTCTCGACAAGTCGATCGATAATAGACAATTTTTGCTTTGACATTGTGTTTCTCCGTCGTTAACTATTATAAGATGCGAAGCTTGGAATTTGAATTTCTGAATTGAAATGAATCTTTCTATTATTGAAACAAGGAAAACTAGAATTACAGTATGACCACGTGGCAGAAACTCCTGATGCATTATGCTAAGGTAATCGAAGAAAACAGTGAGCAAAACATTTGATCGAACTTGGCATGATTTTTTGGTCATGGCTCTCCTGGGCTTTTGCATTGGGACAATTGGACTTTGGTTTGGATGTCATAATCATATACCCATGAGTCGTTACTAGTTATGATCCTTCCTGAGCGATGCTCATGCAACGGTTTTTTTTGGTGAAAATCAGCAATTTTGGAACGAACTTCATTACCTCAGCAACTTTTCGAATAGTGATTCGACGATTCTACTGGGGCGTCTAGGACGATTGTCGTCATTAACATCTTATCGACCTTCTGGAAATAGCTTGTACCACTTGTCAACATTTTTCTGACTCAGCACAATCACCGTATATCACTGTCAATATTTAAGTGTTTTTGAGCACTATCTCCATTTCTTACACAAAATTTGATGCAAATTTATTAATCCGTCTTTTTCGATAGTAGAAAATCGGCGAAAATTCAAACAGTGTCCAATCAACAAGTTCAAAAACATGAAAAATAGAGATAAATGTCCTAAAAATATGAGCAACAGCTCATTCGATTCGGAATCAACTCTAGAAAAATGTTTTTGAAGGACTTTGACATCTCTCGAAGAAGTAAAGAAATAAGCATTCAAAAAGGAATAACTGCCAATATATTCGAATTTTTATCCATTTCTCCGTTTTTCCGAAACGTAAAAAATAAGTATTATTTCTTAATTATTTTTTTTGATAGGCAAATTTGTTAAATACTTCAAGATACTGATAAATAGAAGATTTTTCTTTGTGAAAAATACTTTGATTTTTACGCAGTAACTTATCGGGGTAAACTAAAAAGTTTGCCCTTCTACACTTGTATAAAGTTCTCCAATTATAATTTTTATATTTTTCAGATTGTGGAAGGTAACAATTACCCAAAAAAAGTCGATAAAAACTGACATTTTATGTTATGAAAAATAATTTCTTTTGATAAACTCTCTTTAGCGGCAGCGCGCGCATGCTATAACACCCGCGCGGAACCCTATTTTAACGTCAAATTAAAATTATAAATAATGAAGATAGAGTTACGGAAGTCGGGACTTTTTCATCGGAAATTTCCTCGTCTTTAACGAGCTTTTTTCAAAGTTGCTTAAATATTAATATTTTTTGAGTCATTAACGAAAAACTAAATACCATTTTTTTAATCTTATTTTGTTAATAACAATTGCAATTGTTTACCTGCACCAAAATCTTTCAAAAAATTTTTTCTAGAGGTGATTCCGAATCGAATAAGCTATCGCTCTTATTTTTAGGACCTTTATCTCTATCTTTCATGTTTTTGAACTTGTTGATTGGACTAATAAGGTTTCAAGACAACATGCATCATCACAGGGAGGTTGGCGAACATTTGTAAAACGAAACGAGAATTGATGGTTTTGCAATAGTTGAGTCAACTCCTCAATGTGGTGTTTTGATTTGTTTATACCTGCCAGTTATGCCTTGCGGTACGATTTCGATGTTACCCTCTATATGTACTAATTGACAATATCAACTTATGATAGAGGTTATAATTTCTAATTTCTGATCTGTTGATTTCCGTTATTTCGGTAAAGGTGTGAATAATTTTCATCAGAGAAATGTATTGAGTTAATTACGAATGAATTCAATCGATTTCAAATATCTTTTAGGTTATAGAACCAGAGGAAAATCTGAGTGACAAGGAAATTTTTCCCAATTCCACTACACATCGCCAGCAGGGTGGAATCCCATCAATTGGTAACACATTTTTTCTACATACATTTTGACACTGACAATATAATCTATCGTGAACATTATTTATTGAGAAATATGTTCACCATATTGTGATGACAATGAATAGTTTAGCGAGTCAGTTGAGAAAACTATTTCTGAAATGAAAGTAAGGTTTTTGAATTTCGATATTAGTATAGACATGTCCGCATAGTAAAACACGTGTTGTCGTTTTGTAAACTCGTTTGTGATTACTGCTGAATAGTTTTCATATTTATAATAGTTTGTTGTGAATAAAATTGCTAAACATATTCAGATTCATCTGGGTTCAACACATTCGACATGAATAATTCCGTAGAAGTAGAAATTCAAATTAGGCATGATTATATTATTTTACATGATTGTTGAGCAGCTTTATAGAACAAAGTAAGCAGTAAAGAAGAATTAATGCTCTTAGATGTATTGCCGTAAATATACCATAGATTTTAAAGGTAGATCTTGGTGTCAAAAAAGAAATACTAATCAGGTTTCTTAGAAAACTATGTTTAAACACTAGCACAACGATGCGTTGCAGAAATTACTAAAGAAAATTTCGAGGGTAACATGTCAGAGGATGAAATATTAGACAGGAGAAATCAAAGACAGTATCAGCAAAGGTCGCAGCCAAGGCAAAGTCAGCATCAAAGAACAGAACAACAGCCACCGCCGCAGCAACAACCACAATCTCAGCAACAGTATTATCAACAGCAGCAAGGTAACAACAAATTGGAAACATTACAATTGATCAGGACACACATCAATACAACCTGTAAATACACAGAAATCAGTTCGCTAACGTTTATTGAAAATTGTGCAAAGCTTTCACTTGTAACTGTGTTAAAGTATACGATCACTACACAATTTCAGTGCATAGTCTCAGGTGAGATAGGTAAGGAACTGGTATACAATCGTCATAGAATACACAACATCCACACATACCTTATATTCTGGCAGGTAAGGTACTAGTTGAGCAACTGGTATATAACTGTTGGATAACACGCATGTCAATTAGCTGCATAAAGAATCAGTCCAATAGATAGGCAGTCATTTAGATTACTCAATAGTGACATAGAGTACAATTTCCAGTTTACCGTTTATTATTTCTCAAATTCACACAAGGAAACATGTATGTCATTCCTGAGTTAAAACTGAAAGTTCTATTTCAGCAATCTCGCGGGACCCAAACACCCGTATGTCGCAACAAATCCGCAGCCAACAAATGCAGGGAAGTAGAGGGGTGCCAAATAATCCCCCGAATAATCCTAACAATCCTCCGAATCCACAAAAACGTGCAAGATGGTTTGTGGCACTATTCGATTATGATCCCGCCACGATGTCACCAAATCCTGACGCTTGCGATGAAGAATTGCCATTTTCCGAGGGAGATACTATTAAAGTTTGGGGAGACAAGGATGCTGATGGATTTTATTGGGGGGAATGTAGGGGTAAGCAAAATCGGTATTCATAATATCACTTTTCTGTACATATCCTGAAAAACTAATTCTCTGATTCTTGGTACAAAAATTATTGTAAGTCAGAAGTATTTTCTGTGAATAATACTGATTCCTTTAATATTTCAAAAAATCCAGTTCAAAATTACTTGTTTCTCAGGTCGAAGAGGTTATGTTCCTCATAATATGGTGATGGAGTTGGAAGGTAATCAAAATCGTGATCGATGGGGTGATATTTGTGCTAACCTGCCCGTTAAACGAATGGTAGCTTTATATGATTACGATCCTCAAGAATTGAGCCCTAACGTTGATGCAGAGGTGAGCATATATCATATTTTTTCACTCCACTGTATTATTCACTAACGGTCAATCAACATTTCACGGGAAATATATGCTATTTTCATTCGTACTCTTCAATAACAACTATTCGTATTTCGGTATTTATTTATTTGATTAATTTGAAATTTTTAAAATTTAGTTTGCTAACCATGATGATATGCACATCATATAATTGAATTATACACTGAGTTGACTAAGAAATGATAGTGGCAGCATTTCGTGATTTATTGAATGTGTTCGGCTGTGTGAATCATGAAATACTGTTACAGATACTTCAGCACTATGGAATTAGAGGAGTTGCCTTTGACTGGTGTAATTCCTACCTATAAGGTCGAAGTCATATAGTAAAAACAACAATACTATATGAAAAAACGTACATGAAAACTGGCGTATCAATATTGGGCCCGTTCTTCTTTTTGATGAATGATTTGCCAAATGTCAAAGTATCTACATTTCACACTGTATGCCGATGACACCACAATAATGTGGCATCTTTCAATGTCTCGAAGACTAATTTTGTCGCTTTCCAAAAGTCAGATTGAATATCTGGTTTCTGGTATCTGTAGAATAGGGAGGGTGAGGCACTTAGGCCACATGTGACCCATTGTACAACCTCCCGAGGAGTTGTCCTCCTGGATCATCATCCATCCTGTCCTTTTCAGGAAGGCGAACAGGTTAGTAGCAGACATCTTCTTTATATTGGCAGGTGTAGGCCAAGACTCGCAGAACACACACTTTTTTTGGTAACTTTGAGGTATTTCGCGGAGGCCTCCGCGAAGGTTTTGGAAGGTGCAGCGATATTACTGTCGTTGCGCGGCTTCTTCATCTTTCTTTGTTTCCCTCCATGGAGGTGCACAAGTGAGGGAGGTTTCCTGTAGAAGCAACGGTTCCTTGCCTTTATTCAAGGCGTAGCTCTTGTCGCACGCCGCAGGAAGTGCCCTTGCTGTTGGAGGTGATCTACTATGTTCATCTCCAGCCACCGCCTTAGATTGTGGTGAGCATCCAGCCTGGTTTTTGTTTTTGTTGTTTCTGTTGTTTCTGGCAGAGCCCCGCATACCAGAGGTAGGCTGATTACAATGAGGTTTCGCCTAGTTCCCCAAGGGGATCGTTCGTGACCCCATATCACACTGCGGCCATTCAGCTGGGTAGGCTGGTCCACAGTGGCATGTTTTGCAAAGGCTTTTGGCGGGTTTTGGTTCCCCTCACTCTACTTACTTCTATCACTGACCAGGAGTTCGGCGATCTCGTCCGTAAGGCCACATTGGCTTCCCGGACAGGACCTCCAGTCCCCTGGCCGTTCCCCTATTCGCCACCTGGGGACGAGCCCGATAGGTAGCCCAACCCGATGCCAGATTGAACATATTTCACTAGTAGAAGAGTCAATTGACAACAAACGTCACACAAAATTCCTGGGGTTACACATTGATAGCAGACTGAATTTCGATTATCATCTTGAGGCTCTCAAAAGCAAACTATCATCTGGATGTTATCCAGTTCGTGTCATACCCAGTGAACTCAAACTGTCCAACGCATTCACTAATCGAATCTCACCTGCATTACGGTATTGCCTTCTGGGGGTTAGTAACAACCACAAAATGCATTGCTGACTTTTTTTATTTTAATTTAGTTATCTTGTGTTAGTGTAATTAGTCCGATCTCATGTACCATTTGATATAATGGAACTTCATTCATTATTTTCTGACTACTTTATATATGTCTTGTTTTAAATTATTTTAATTAGATTTACTACCTCACATTACTTTTTTAATTTCAAACTCCATTTCACTTTTTCTACTTCTCATCTTTTTTCCTGATGAAGTTTTCTGAGGTTGAATGGCTTCTAGATGATGTCAACCTAATGCGACTACGGTCTTACGGCTTGATATATATTTGAATGT
>WOGN01000063.1:0-24764 GCA_015342105.1 Leptinotarsa texana | reverse complement strand
CTTGAAAACCCTTGCGTTGCTAGTTAGAATTAAGAACTTTCATTTTCTGAAAAATCAAAATCTAAAAGAAAATCATTGGTAAGCTGGGTGAGCTTTTTGCGATTGTGTTTCAGGTCCAGTTTACATACTTTGTGAATCCACACACTGATTTGGCTGAATGCGTCGTTGTTCAAAATGAGAAAGTAGCTTCTCCAAACTTTCCTCTGAACCAGCATTTATGTGAATATATTCAAATATGCTCCGCTTTTCTCAATTTGCTCATCGATATTGCGCAAGACACTGACAAATCGAGAATGGCGAATATTCACCAATAAAATATCGATTGGTCTGAATGTGAAAACATTGTATCAAAAAAAAATTTCAAAGACGTTGTGAATTTTTAACAACGACGTAGTCAAGCTAGTGTGGAGATAAAAGTAAAACGATTCAATATATTCCATACAAGTTTTTTGAATTCTATTGGCCAAATGTAGAACGAGTGTTTATCTATGACAGATTTTAGTTGCAGAATGAAATGTTTTTTACCTGAATCTATACATTTTGTTATTTATCCGTTTAAATCTTGAAATATTTTATTATTCGGTCACGATCTGTTTCACTTTTGGAATGGGATCCGAAGATAATGACAAATTGAAGCATCAAAAGAAGAGTTTTGTTGAATCCGATCGATACTATTCTGAATTCTCTGTCAAGATATAAGATGAGATTTTTTTGTTGGTTTCCAAATAAACTATCATTTTGAGCTTATCCATTATGAAATATTCATCTGAAGAAATCTGTGACATGTGGATGACAATACAACTCTTTCAATACTTTGTTTCACTTTTGTCAATAAATTTTACTACCACATTTTATTTTCATTAAAATATTCCATTAAGAAAATTTAGGCTGAGTATGTGATTTATCTTTTCAACACCATAATTTCTCTTCAACATTTCACAATCATAACTACACTCAATGTCACCAACACGCGATCCCAGCTCACACCACAAAATAACACACCCAGTGCAGATTTCCTTCCTGCTTTGTCATAACCCAAAGCTCTACCAAAACCTTTTCGACCCAACTGCAGGTAGAACTGAGCTTCACCACCGGCCAGATCATCAACGTCTACGGCGAAATGGACGACGACGGGTTTTACATGGGAGAAATTGATGGGGTGAGGGGATTAGTACCCTCGAATTTCCTGACCGAGGCCCCTGAGCAGTACGGTGCTGGTCAAACATCTCAGCAGACCGGAGGTCAGATGAGAAGTGCTCAAAGAGGCAGGATGGTCGGGCCTGGACCAGGAGCTAGAGGACCTCCTCCACCGCCAAGGGAAAACCAGATGCGGGGAAGGAATAAAGGTAAATAGAGGTGGTATTTGAGAGGAAGAGGAAGTGCCACTAGAAATAGGTCCGTTTTATTCAGTTCGATAAACGGGTGTTTATCAAAGTAAAAACGGCATTGGCAGATTTCAATGGGAATGAATATTATTCAAAGTTAGTATATTGAAAGGCTGAACAAATTATGAAAATATCGACCCTGTGTAGATACATTTATCTAAGTGCCTGCTACTAATGAAAACTGCATTGATAATAATATGTTATCTAATGAATATCAATTACGAATCCAAAGGTAAAGCTAATCCCAATTGGAATGTATCAAAGTTGAAAGCTATTCATAAAAGTACCTTTTTCATTCAATATATTTAGCGCTCGAGTAATAGTTGCCAGAAGCTAAAAGGGTTTCAACAAGATCTCTAATCAACATATCCAATAAATGATAATTACGTCGGCAAAATGATTCAAAGTGAATCTGAAAGTAGGACTGTTAATGAATATTTGAAGTTGGATACAACTTTTGAAGTGAGATTTTATATACGAGGTCTGTTCACAAAATAAGTTGAATTTTCATTTTTTTCAGCAAATATTTATTCTTTCATCAATTTCTGTCTTGTCCCCTTCAGAGTAGTTTCCCTTGGATATAATATACTTGTTCCAATTTTCCAAATTCTCGAAGCAGTTCTGATATGCACTTTTTGATATGTTCTTAAGCTTTCTCAGCTATTCGGTTTTTATCTCCTCGAGCCGTCCTTTTAGAGGTCTCGTCAATTTTCGGAACAGGAAAAAGGCCCAAGGGGTCAAAGCTGGTGAATACAGTGGCTGGGCCATGATGACACTGTTGTTTTTGAGGTGCATTATTGTGATGCGGAAGCCATGAATCGTTTTTCCACAATACTGTTTTCTTCGAATTTTTCTCGTAAGGATAGTACTCCGTCACTCCTTATTGATCGTACGACCATGTCTCAAGAACGCCTGATGCATTACGCTTCGGTAATTGGAAAGAACAATGGTTGAAACTTTGAGAAAACTTTTGAAAAAAAGCACTTGGCGTGCTTCCTAAGGGACAATTGGACTTTGGTTTAGATGTCACCAGGTATGACTCTTTGAAGCAAATTTGCGTCGCCGTTAACGTTATTCAACAATTCCTGAGCGAGGCTCATGCAACGGTTTTTTTGATCAAAATTCAGCAATTTTCGAATGATCTTTGCTGCCACACGCTTCCTGCCAAATTTTTTTAAAAATTGCATGGTATGAGCCAGCCGATATGCCGACATTCTCCATCAAAATTTTCATCACCTCCTCTACATTTTCATCGGTTGTTGATCTCTACTAGGTATTATTATTTTTTGTCCACTTCCGTTTTCCAATTATTTACACCCGATATATTTTTCTTTGGATTCTGATTTCTCTAATGCCTTCTCTAAGAAATAAATAGATATTTTTTGACCAATAACAACGTACCAACTAGAAAGGCGGGCTACCTGTGCAACTAAATACAGCTTACGAACAAGAGATCACTAGTCATCGGTAAACCATCAGGATGAATAGACCTCTGAAGAAGTCAGCCATTCGTGCTGGCGAAATGTTAGGATTCAGTTCCAAACTACGACGGCCTTCAAAACCGAAGGAAGATCGTAACACCAATTTTCAGTTATTGAAACATACTTGCAGACCAGTTTTGGGCTATTTGGCCATTAGCCTTTAGTGTAGGTGAGTTGAGACTGGCCGGAACGAATTGTTCTTTTAGATAGTTTGATGCTGACTTGGTTAGAGAAACGTTCGTGAAAAGAAACATTCAAGAAAATAACAAGAGTTTTGCAGGAATCTATATAAAAAATTTTCAATTCATTTTTGAAGTTGTACCAGAAAATTTAACAAAAAATGAGCTCAAGAAATTTTAAATGAACATAGCACATAGTTGTAAAAAGGTACCCAATCGTATTAAGTTACGTTAGGTCTAAAATGAGTGGGTCTATTCTACCCTCCACCGCAACCCACAAGGGTTTATTGTGGCTCACACATATTAAAATAAACCCAGCTTCATAACGAAGCCGATTAGTTTGTATGGTGAGTGGTCTTTCAGGTCAGATGGCAAGAATACGGCTCTGCCGAACTCTAAAAACCTTATTCGGTCCACAGCGGGGCAGGCATAAAGTATAAGCTCTGCTGTTTAATTATTTTACAAACAGAGGCGACACACACTGTCTTCCAACAGTCCGAGTCTCTGCATATGATGATTCAAATGACAGTGACCTGTAAGAAGGCCTGGTAGACATCGTAGTTCATCCCTACTTTAGTCCAAGAACTGTTTTGTATCAAGTTTCGAAAGGTGAATAAACGCTTTGGAGTGAACCAATTCTGGAAGATTCTGTCAGATGTCCATAAATCTTCTTGCCATTCAGGTGTTCAATGTTTGTTTGGCAAAGCCTCAGGACAAAATTTAATTTACATCCAATGGTGTACATTTTAAAAAAATTGATCCTGTTACCCACCAACCTTTCTTTAGAATTATTAGAAAACTTCAACCAATCCCCTTTGCCTTTGCCTTGGCCTATTAAAAATACAGACACAAGAAGAAAATTGAAATATTGGAATATATTTTCATTTGTTCGACATAAATCAATAATTTGTCCAGTACGCCAACTATTTTTCATAAACTAACCCAATATCGAACGATTAAGTTCGATATTGTTTTTAAACCCTCTTCAAATTTTTTTTATGATTGAGATAGAAATATTTTGAATGAACCAAGGAAAGTAAAACTGGTAACGATGAGCGTTTCACTAACCGTATAAGCGTCTTCAGGACGCTTCACTAACTTGGTTAGTGAGATGCGCCTCGAGAAATGGTGTTTTGGAATGTGGCTGTCTTGCATAAATGGGTTTCGAACTGAAGTTTTTGAAAATTATTCTTGTTTGTGGTAGAAGTTTTGAAGGCAATTATCAACAGGCAACTGTTTAATTTTTCGATCAAATCTTAACTTTCTATTCACTTTTTTAACACTTTCTCAATAATTAGGATGTTGTTAGAGTATACCGCTAACATTTTTTATACAGATATATTAAATATGAATGGATTTATTGGAATAAATAGTTGAACTAATATTCTATAGGGTATTTTAAAATTATTTGACAATCTGATGACTGTGTGGTATCAATGAAATATTTGAATAAATAATGGAATTGAATATTTTTGAATCGACAATTCCTTTTCTGACGATGTGCATTGAAAATCTATTTTCCAGAAACTGTTCATATTGATAAGTCAATTGCTTATCATTTTGTTGAACCCGGTACACTATTTAATTTCTCTCCTATTTCATGAGTTTTATATTATTGAAAGTGGTTCTGAATTAATTATCAGGTTTCAGTTTTTACTTTGCATCACGTATAAATATGTCATAGCAAAATTATTAGGAATCCTTTTTCATTTTTTTTTCAATTGATCTCTCAAGTTCTATAACTTGAAAACTGTGGTTCGTGTCATTTTAACTTACATGTATTTTTTTGAGGTTGTGGCAAATATTGCGCTTACTGATTATAAGTATTTATTATAACTGATCATTAATTGGAATATTGCATTAGGGTTGGAAATTTATTGATTATTTGAATAAAATATTGTTTAAACTCTTTCATGTTGGCACTTCTCTCAATCCCGAATGATATATTGTAATTCATATTCTTAATACTCAGGGTGTTGCTAGTAACGTAGGCGTTTGATTTTGTTCCCATTCTGCAAATCATTCAAAAGTTGATATTTCATTAACGTACTCTAGATACAGTAATGACTATCAACATTTTATTGAGATGAAATTATAACAATGTAAATGAAATACCGTCACACACTTGCGATATTTTAATTTTGCTTTTGAGTTGTGCTAGTGTTTTAATAAATGTTTTCACAAGCAATATATGATAAAAACACAAGTCCATTATTTCTTTTCGCCACAATCAAAACAGTATAATCACATACGAAGACGCTAAAGAGCCACACAGTATTATTTTTCATAGGAGTTTATATTGTAGATTAACGCTAATCGACAGTTTGAAATGTCGATTATTATTATTTATTATGTAGCGATTATGGATAATTGACAGTTTGAACTGTAGATTCTATAAGTAATGCTCTGTGGCACTTTAGAACTTTCGTGATCAAGTTTGTTCGGATACATTGCGAATTTTATCAGGATAACGATTTTTACAGGGTGTATCACAACGAGTTTAGTTTCAGTTTATACATTTTGAATGAGTTTCAGTACTTAGTAGGCATGCTTCATGAAATAAAAATGAATTAATGTATCAAGTTCTTCAGTTATAATGAAAACTGTCATCAAGTGAAACTTGGCAGATTTTCAATTCGTTATAAGAAGCAAAAAAATTTCAAAAGTAATACTTTTATAGTTATTACTGATTCAAGAACGAAACATAAAATCCTCCTGCAGATGACGGTCACAAAATTTGCATCCGTCTTTCATGATATAAATTGATTTGAAATCCCTGAAAGAATCTACAAAAATTAAAGAGATTATCTGAAAAAATAACAATTATATCGAGCAAAAACAAAACTGGAATTACAATGAAATAAAATACAAGCAACAATCAAAAATTGAAATATCAACACGAGCTGAAAAATTATTAACAAGAAATGAACTTATGATGCACTGTTTGGAACCTTTGGTGTAGTAATGAATATTACTGGAGTTTTTTCCCAACACCAAATCGTTATTTTTACACCCCGACACGTATTTCGATCACCAAGTGATCATCTTCAGAAAGGAAGATTAAAACTGAAAAATGAAAATTAAAAAAATTAAAAGATTTCAAGCCAAGTTACTTCACGACGTTTCGATTGTTAGTATCCTCAATCATATTCGGGTGATGATTGGAGTTATTCCTCCGAGATCTGACTATTTATAGGTTAATAATTTTCAATTTTCATTTCTTGTTACTAGTTCAAATTTTAATTGTTGTTTATATTTTATTTCATTGTAATTTCAGGTTTTTTGCTTAATATAATTATTATTTTTTAACTAATCTTTTTAATTTTTATAGATTCTTTCAGGGATTTCAAATCAATTTATATTATATTAGACAATGGAAGTCCGAACTAATGGATTGATTGAACAAAATTTAATTGGGATTTATTATTGAGAACTCACAAACCAAAAAGGCAAATGTGTAATGAAACGCTTTCAGAAATTCATTCCCAAAAAGTGATATTTTTGTATTTGTGTGACTGAGTGTGGCTGAGTGTGGCTGACAACGTTTCGGATTCAATATTATATGTTTGGACTTCACGTGCCAGAAGAACGTACTGACTGATATAAAATTCAGGAGAGGTAAATGAATAAAGAATTAAAATACTAGAGCTGAAATATTTGAATAAATTGATAAAGATAGAAGGGAGTCTTAGAAGTTGTCGCGGTTTGTGTCGAGAGTGCATTGTTCGTGGAGTTTGCAAAAACAAATTGCTACTAATCTGGAAAAAAAATTAATAAAAATTTCCAAATGAAGCCAAGAGATCGAATGAGAAATATGTTTCCTATCTGAAAGCAGACGGGGGCAATACGGTTTTGATCCTGGACAAACTGGATTACTATGATAGAATTGATAATTTAATTGAAACCTCAAAATAAATTTCAGAAAATCCGATTGCCTGAGATAGTTTCAGAAATTAAAACTCCACTCAAGGAATGTAAAAACTTGATCACCCCGACTTTGGGGTGTATCAAATCCTACGGTACTGAAAATATATGGTCTGCCGAAAATTCACAAACCGACCAAATCTTTGCGATCAATTGTATTAACTATAGGTTCCCCTAGGTATACAATCGCCAAATGACTTATAAACTGTTCGAAATCTTATCGATTCTGCAACCCAGTTTTATTGTTGTTAACTCACAAGAACTCATCGAGGAAATCAAAAAAATGTGGTTTGAATGTCAAAATTTTAGTATCTCTTGATGTATATTCATTATTTTTAAGTGTACCCATATCAAAAACAATCGAATATCTGAAGGATCGTTTAGAAACAAATGAACTATGTGGTGAAGTACTGAAAAATTACATCCAGCTCACACACATGGGACTGCATACTAACTATTTTTACAAGCAGAATGCGAGAACGGTAATGGGCAACCCGTTATCTCTTTTACTTATCCCGAACTTAACTTGGATCCGATAAGTGGTTGATGTTCCCACCATTGACCACAACAAAAAATGACAGGACTACATGGTCGGTCGGTAGCCAGGCGATTCGACGTGGGTGCTTTGTTCACTCACTCGAATTGACAGCCGTGTTGGTCGGTAGTTCAAGCCTTAGTCTGAACGATCGATTTTCAGGTGCTGCCGTCCAACCCGTGTTAGGAATCACACATTACAAGGTAAGACCTCGTTAATCCTTAGCTCGCACAAGTTTCGACTTCTGAGGGTTGTCGTTCGTAGGGGTGCGACAGCTGGTTAACGGAAAAACAGATTTGAAACAGATTTTCTTATTCATAGGCTGATCAGTTTTTCTTGTAGCGAAGAAAGATATGATATCGAGAAAAAAGTAATGAATTTAGGGAGTGCCTTCGAAGATTCTCGACTTTTCAGAAGGATGAAGACCCAGAATTCATAATTATTTCACACGAACCAGAATACACCAACGGATCGTTTAAAATTTGTGAAAAAATTAATGCGAAAATGGCTTTCAAAACTGAACGTACACTTCAGCAAATGTTGGACAACCCAATAGATAAAATGACGCGGGTTTTTTTATACAAATTGGCTTTATTTATCAACTTCAACTCCATCAAGAGCCACACAATCATTCCAGCGCTGTTCTAACATTTCATTACTTCTTCTGTAGAACGGTTTTTCTTTTGTCTCAAAATTGGGCTCAGTTTCAGCAATTACCTCTCCATTAGAACGAAATTTTTCAACGGTGAGCATTTTTTTGAGGTCTGCAAACAGCCAGTAGTCGCTGTGAGCTGAATCTGGCAAATATGGTGGATATGGGGCAATTCGAAATTCAAATGTTGTAGTTTCACCATTGTTTCGATTGATTTGTGACACGATGCGTTGTTTTGATGAAACAATTTGTTTTCTTTGCCATATAAGGTCGTTCAAACGCTCCAATAACGCTATATAATATTCACTGTTGATGGTGTTTCCCTTCTCAGGATAGTCGATGAATAACACCACGCATATTCCAAAAATACTGAGGCCATAACCTCTCCAGCCAATTTTTGTGCTTTCGGGCACTTTGGACGAGGTTCACTCATATGACGATCATTTTGATTCCGGGGTGAAGTGATGGGTCAACGTTTCATCTAATGTCACATATCGATGCACAAATTCCGGTTTGGTTTAAACATGGCCAAAAACTGCTTGGAATTATCATGACGTTCTTGTTATTGGTAAACAGTGAGCTCGCGCGGCACCCACTTTGAAAAGAGCTATCTCATGGTCACATGCTCATGCAATATAAAGCCAACATGTTCTTTTTTGATATCTTTACAATGTCAGTTAACTCACGCAACTTCACTTTTTGATCATTCAATTCTGTAGATTTTTTTTATGTTTTCTGGTGTTACTGCCTCATTTGGACGTCCACTGTCTTTTCAACCACGTTGGGAGTCAGCAAACCAACGTTTAATTGTTGTTTCTGATGGAGTGGAGTCCTTATAACAATTTTCAAGCCATTTCTTTGCTTGAACGGTATTTTTTCCATCAAGAAGCAGTGTGGTACTATCAAAACACGAAATTATTTTCAATCTTTTGTTATGGAAATAACAGAAGTAGTTTCACTCTTAGCACAATAACTTATAAATTTATGAGTAGAATATAATTAACAACAGCTCTCTTTTGAAGGTCGGTACTAACTGAAAAAGCGGTGGATGCATTAAAACTAGCGCCATCTATGTGTTAGGTCCGAGAATTTTCAGTCCATGTATGTAGTAAGTGGACTAGTTGAAGTAACCGATATAGTAATTATTAAAGCTATCGGCGAACTCAAAAGCCAAAAAAACCAATACAAAGAAATAATACCGCTACGAATTTGTCCACGTGGACTGAAGAAGGCGGTTCGTATTGGATAATTTTCACTGACCGAGTTTTATGATTGGCTGAAGTATCATAAAATTAAATTTGAAGTCGTGTTACGGTGACCAATAGAATGTGAGGATGGTTGGAAGGGTCGATTTGAGTGTTGAAATTCGATATTGGTGAAGTTATAATTGCCTAAAATTTTTGTTATTTGTTTAAAATGTGGCGTCCTTGGACAAGTACTAATAGTAATGACGAATGTGATAACAACGCATACTTTTTCCTGTGTAGTGATTCCAATAGCGCTGGTGAACAATGCGAAAAAGAGATACTAGTAAATAAATGCATTTGAATATTGAATATTGAATATTCAATGTATCAAAGATTCTACACATCAAGTTTGGTTTCGAGGGAAAAATTTATTACAAGCAACAACAGATTTGACCGAAATTCTTCTCTCAACTGTACGTAAAATAGTCAAAAAGAAACCTTATGAACGCAAGACGCGCTTTGATGCGGGATTACCAAAACCTTCAGATGTTCAGCTGTTAAAAAATATTAAAAAAATATACGACTGTTACAAAAGCTATGAAATTCCTACAATTGAAATCATAAGTAAGAAATTGAATACTTCCGGCCGTAACGTGAGCTGCTGTGACAAAACTCTTCAGAATTGGATAAAGAAACTAGGATTTAGATTTGAAATGATAAACAAACGTCAAGTAGTTATGGAAAGCAGAAGAATAGTGGAATTGCGTGACAAATACTTAGAACAAATAACTAAATATAGACAAGAACAACGACAAATTTTCTGTTTGGACGAAACTTGGTATGACACTCACGACACAGTTACGAAAAGGTGGACTGATGGTTCGAGAATGTGTACGACTAACATACCTGCAAATAAAGGATCGTTACTAATCATTGTGCATTTCGGAGGAAGTAAAGATTGGGTTCCGAATTCTTTGAAATTATATGTGGGAAAAAACTTGAGGACTGCAATGTTGACTAGCATAAGAACATGGAAGCTAATATTTTTGAGGACTGGTTTGAAAACACATTGAACCCAAATTTGGATGCGAATAGTGTAATAGTTCTTGACAACCCTTCCTATCATTCGAGACAGCTCATCAAAGTACCGAATAAAAATTCGAGGAAAGATGAAATATAAAGTTTTTTAATGGATAACAATTTGTATTTTGAAGATAATTATACCAAAAACCAACTACTTGAAGTTTTTCAGACAAAAACATTTGAAAAACTGTATGCCCTTGAGAGTATTGCTGAAAAGTATCGAGTTAATTTGACGAAAATTTAAACAGAGCATCAGGCGGAAAAATGATTTTCCAAAATTTGATAACAAGGTGATAGAGCTAGTTAAAGAAGAGGTATCTAATATTACCATAGAGAAGGGCCACAGAATGAGTAGAGAATATCTGTAATTGTTGAGACTGTACATAAAAACATGTTTTGAGATGCCTTCGAAAATTTCTAAAAGGAAAACTGGGGAATGAAATATATGAACGGTGATGAAGGTTCCATTCCTAATAGTTCATTGTTCGCACTAGTACACAATAACAGGTAGAAAAAAAGTGAATCATAAGTATCAGTCAGGTAGTAAATATTAATAAGACAACAACAGTATATTAGGAAGCAATTTTAAGTAAAATAAGGATTCGTTAAGATGCATATAAAATGATTAACATAGCTCGTAAGAAGTAGTTTCAGTCATCTCCTGATAAAGATAACTTGGTTAGGAAAACGTTCATCGACCGACAGCTCCTTTGTTCTGTGGAGAAAAAAGTGTTCAATAGAGTAATCGACATTTTTCTTTACTGGATGAAACCAGTGCTAAAAACAAAACATTTCGGATTCATTATCAGACAGCATATGCCTGAGACAGTCTTCTCACGAAGTCACCCATTGGATCGACAGAAGACTCAACCCACAAATATCGAAGATAAACGAGTTTCCCCAACTTTTTCGAATATTTCGCTCCTAGAATTTTCAATTCCCCACTAAAATATCTCTCACAGATTTCAAAGCTGTTGCCACATATCTCAAATCAGTCGAACACTATTCGTTTAGCTCTTTTTAAAATATAAAAATATCACTTCAATGTTTACTCTGAGAGTAAGAAAGTCTAGCTTGAAACACGGATACTCTTCACTTGAAAACAATTATATCTGATTCAACTTTGTAGTTTGCCCAGATATCCCAGTTTTAGGCTTTTATCAGATTATATTTCACATTAGAATATCATTATTATATCATTGAATGAGCAATATGAACATGATCATCACCAGATGCCACTTGTGCAATGCAACAAAGAAAACCTCCAATGAAACCCCTACGTCACTATGTAACATGTGACTGAAATATGAGACAGATGAGAAGCTTCGTTAATTTGCCTTGATATTTAATTTGTAGCCTTTGTGACGTTTAGACTTATAATTTGGTTACGAAATCATTCACCAGTTTTACATTCCTTTTTGACCATTTTTCTATAATTTTGTTTTTCTTGTTTGGCTCCCACTGTATGATGACGTTGACAAGAGTAATTCAACTATCCTGTGTGTCACAAAAAACAGGGACATAATTTTAATTGGGTGAGAAAAAAGCGGAATTTGAAGACCTGCAAAAGGAAATAATGCTTCACTTTGGTTCTTAAAAGGATGAAGAAATAATTCTTCCATAGAACCTAATGATATGATTGTTGCAATTTCAAATATGAATAATAAAAGCAGATTAAAGAAAATACTTTTTGAATAGTTCCTAAACGCCACTTCTCACTGGAATTGATTGTAGCAGTAGCAGCAGATTTTGATTATTTGCTCAGAAGATGGTGCTAAAGTGTCTACTTAGGTGTAATCTGGCACTCAAGGATTTCTGAATATTTTGTCGAAGTATCTGCTGGTACACTAAGGTTCAACAAACTCTTAGGAATTATAATAACAATTATGATAATGGGGTTAAACTGTTTGTGTGCATAAGATCGACCAACAGTTTTTCAAAACTTATAATAGGTAGTGTGATCTGAAAATTTGTTCTTAAAAATTATGTTAAATCAAATGTGTCGAGTATTTTCAACTCAGGAGGATTGATTTGTTTTATTTTGAATTAGCATGTATCAGATGGGAAAATTTTGAATAATTCTATTTTTCATGAAGTTTTCAAAAACTCGTTGTGCCTTGTATAATACTTGATATTTATTGTTGAAGTTATAACCGTTTTGTTCATACTTGACAGTGATATCTATGCTGTTGAATAAACATCATAAACACATAATTACAAATCCTACATACATTTTCTATATTATTTTCTTTATCTCAAAGGCAAGCGTGTGATGTGGAGGTCCATCTCTTGTATTCATTTTATTTTATAAAATGAAATTCAATGAAGGGATCAGCTTTAATTGTTTTATGTTCGGATTTGCACTAAATGAAGTGGTTTGCAAATTGCTAGCTCTATCTCTATCTCTTTTATGCTGATTTTTGACACAAAAAGACTCGTTATTTTCATATGCATGTTTTTGAATTTGAAAACTTTGAAAAAATGAAGCCATTTCTGTAATTCTCATAAAACCAAAATTACAAGTGAACATCCTTGCTTTGAGAATGAAGTACGTTTCGTATGTTCTTTCTAATTTTTCCTAAAAGTTGATGTTTTTATTAATAACGATACTGATGATAAAAAAATATGAAGTAGTCTCCAGAGGAATATAATATTCAGATGTAACTTTTTATGTTATTTTGGTGCAGTGGAATTCATAAACTACGAAAAATCGAACCTCATCTTCACCTCAGATTTAAAAAAAAGCTCCCATATTGAATATTGAGAAAGTTTCTAGTATTGTAAAGACTATTGAGTTTATAAAATATTAATGTTTGTATTCAAAACACAAGAATTTTGAAGTTTTCAATAAAGTGCAATCAATATCAGTTTTTCATAGCACTGACAGGCTTCCTCTAGAGTGATTAAGGTCTCTGATAGCACCGTTCAGTAGCGGAACTTCTTCCACAACTATCTTGAACCCTGAAGAAAGATGCCTCTTTTATATTCGTTGATTGTCGATGCAAACATCACTTGTTTTCCTTAATTTGTGGTAATGTCCAAAATCTGATTTGGACAGTGCTACAGCAAAAATATAAGTGACACAAAGTATTCGGGAAAATATGGAGATTTGAAACATTCATCACTCTAATCTTCTAATGTCCCACTGGTATGGATGAAAAATGTGAGAATTAATTCACTCCAAGGTTGACTGAGGTAGGTGAGGAACAAAAATATGTGGCTTGAAAAGTAGGACACGTGTTAAAAGGAACGCTCTTCCATGGCTGCACTTATTAGCCATTTCCTGATCCTCTCAAGCAACATATAGCCACTCGGGTAGAAGTGGATAACTCTAGAATTCCATCTTCTGAAATATCCTATACGCCAACCATAATGAGATACTGAACAGATTCTTGTTGATTGGTCAATACTGAGGTTGTCGGATGTTTTTCAAGGTGCAAGACACCTAGCTTAATGACTGCAGAAACCTCTCTATATGAGAGCATCTGTAAGTCAGCTGATGATACATGTGATTCATGTAGGCTTGAGGCATTCTTCGTTTGGTACAAAACAAATTCGTAATAGCTCTTGCTCTTCATAGGGAGAACAGTATAGATCGTTTAGTCGACGCCCATTTCCTCTGTGGCTCAGGAATCCACGCAAGGAAAAGAAAGTCAATCACGGCGGAGTCCTGCATTACCGTGACGACAAGACGATGCCTGGTATCTCGAGTTTTTCCTTAGTGTTAACGAGTGGACTCAGAGTCATTTATTCTTTACACTGGAGTATACACAACTTAGGATAAGGCATCATTAAGGAGAACTCTAACCTTCACGGATGATACCTCACCCGGCAAGGATATTCTAACGATCCCCAGACATCTAACAGAAACTAGGTAAGCTGTGTGGGTATAAAAATATTCTGGTTTCACCCTCATTAAAATCTGTACCGAATGTCACAGCATTTTACCATCTTATTGAAGTTTCAATTCTGGAGAGGTTTCAAAAAATTACTAAATTACCAAGATTGAAGCTATTCAAACTACCATCAATGAACATTCGTGAAAGAATGAATGTTGAAAAATGTCTCTGAAGATATTTTATGGTGTAAGCATTTGTATTTCAACTGTGATCTTATGTGTTTGTAGAGAAAAAGGCAATTATTATTATTTTTCGACCAGGAACCTCTTTGACTCTCAGAAAAAGAGAATATTGAGGATGAACTAAGAAGGTTGGCCAGCCAATATAAACCGGATAAGATTGACAGATAATTGGAGAGAAAGAGTTATCGCCACTGCAGCTGTGTCTCCCAAACTGTTGCAAAGTAGAACTTCTGCTTTACAAACGCTCAAGTTTATTGAAGAGGTAACACTAAGGCACTGTGACATCAAATCTCTGGCTCCAAGGAAAATGAATGTAAACAGAATTTCAGTTCTCAATTAGATTAGGGTTATTTGAAAAATAGTTTGCAGGTCAGGTCATGGGACTAATGAAAAGCCTCGCATCCCATTACACCCATTACAACCTGCAATCTACAAACTATTACATCAATTTGAATTGCGACTCATGCACATAGAATAACTGGATATGCTGAATACTGAGCGCAACACTGTTCTGAATTGATGAGGTGTAATTTTGGATCATGAATAAGCCCCACTCTGCAACAAGGTTGTGGGCACAGCAAAATCATTTTTTTGGATGAAAGTCATTTTCAGTGGAATGTGCATCATAAGTACACTATATCTTTTGAAGAGACACATCTTTCCCAGCAAAGATTTCATTGCCACTGGATGAATATTGCGAATCAACTGATGTTGATTCAACACAGAGTATTGCACTGTTATTGAATTTGAATATGTACAATGGACATTTCGAAAAATGATGAGAGTCGGGTTCTTATACACTCCTGAATTCAGATGTAAAAAATTTTTCCCATAAAATTTCATGTACAATATTCACAAAAATTCAAAATCAGTTCAACTAAATTGAAAATAACGATACGATAAACTACAAAATATTTGTGTACACATTCATGTAAACTGATTGATTGAACTTTTAATGAATGTAATTCTGTGGGTTGGTTTTATTAAGTTTGAAATATGTTTAGCATAACGAGGTTAGAAAAAATGCATCATTCTTTGAAAATAACGAGTATTTTCGTGTTTAGAAAGGCAGCGCTGACTGTATGTTGTTTGTCTGTCTGTTTGGTCTAGATGCCTGCCTACCTGTGTATACCTCTCAGTTAGACTCGCTCAACACGTCTACGACACCGAACACTATCACCGAGCACCAGCAGGTATTTGAACGCCCTGTATACTGTTACTTTACTCATTTTCCTACTCTTTTTCTCCTCTTTTTTATTCATCTCCTCTTTGATGTTGGCAAATGCGCCTTGCATGTGATATTTAGATGTTGAAATCAGTCTTCATTGGTTGTTTTGCTGTAAAGTTCGTCAGTCAGGCTTTCCATATTTTTGAGTAGATTTTTTCAATGATAAAAAAACATAAAAAAATAATTTTGGTTATGCATGAAGACCGTTGTGTTACTTTTTTATACGCAAGAAATAAAAACATGTGTTCTTCAATGAATATCTATGAAATTAATGAAAAGAAACAAAAATGATTTTTTCCAACTTAAAAACGAGTTCGAATTCGAATTACTTATTAGAGCAAATGTGGATATCATGCTTTTGTTTTATGATCAGTCGAATTTAGAAAAGATAGAAGTTGCGTTTTTTTAGACAATGTTTTTTCTAATACTGGAAACATTTCCGGTGTTGGTAGTGATAGAATATCAGTGGTGACAGCGCTCAAAGTATACACGGTGTCTCAGAATTGGATTATAAAACGTAAATGTGAGTTATCATATCGTGTTAAGTGAACCGGTTTAAAGCAGTTTAATATGTCTTCAGAAATATGTCAAAAACCATTATGTGAATTATTAGTATGACATATCATTATTATTATTATTATTATTATTATTATTATTATCACTGAAATGTGAAGTCAAAATCCTACGATAAATAGTTATTTGAATTCATTTTAAGTTCAATCAGAACAAAAAAAATATGTTTTACTGATCCAACAAGTAAATCTAGGTCCGAAACGAAAAATTATACATATTAATTTATGAAATATAAAAAATATTTATGAGTCGGTCTTTTATGGTCGTGTTTCATTTTTGTAGTTCTTCGAGATTGAAGGTTATTGTTGAAGTGAGTTTTTGAAAGTTGCACTCTGAAAATAGAATCACTCGTATCAGCGAAATATTGAGAAATTACATTCGAATACACGACAATTAGTAATCATCAAAGATAACAAATACTATGTCATCATATTTCCGAAAGAGTTGATCACCTGAAGATCTGTAAATACGCATAAAATCACATATTTTTTGAACGTACTTTTCAATACGGAGAGGAATATATCTCATTCAATTTAAAATAAACCTCACTTTACTGGATAATCCATATATTGGAAAATACTAAAAAAATATAAAGCAAAACTTTTTTAATAACTTCACTCTTCTAGAGAACGTCTGATGTGACAAGCACTGTACGTTAGCAGGTATATGTACTTGGTCTGCTACTTAGCCACCACTTGTATCTCCCTATATATTTAATAATGAAATACCATTTTATTTTATTTTCATTGGACATTTTTTATGAAATATGATCCTAAAAAGTCATTTTCCCGAAATATAAATTTCCAGTCATAACGATAATTTCTATCAATTGATCATTTCTAGGGAATCTAGACTAGATGCTTTGGCGACAATCGGTACAACATGATTTCAGTAATCTTACATTGTAATTCTGAGACATCGTGTATAATAAAGTATTTCATTCTCCATAGTTGGAAAATTAGTTCATAGATTCGAAATGCACAAATGTAGTTTTGTTCTGACCATTTTTCCTATCAAGATTTCCCTAAACAGGTAAGTTATACATTTTTTCTAAATAGGTATACCTTCAACAAAATTTGATCCACTTTTCAACCGAAGAAGCATTATTTGTGTAGGATAATCGAAAATATTGCGAAAAAATCATTCTTTGCCGTCAATTCTGATAAAAAAAGTGGGGATCATTCAAATAAAACATTCAATATTAATCATGATAAGTTTTCAGTTCCTGGTGAGACGAATATCGTTCAAAAAGAGAGATAAAACCGGATAAAATATGGAGATTTCCTCTTCGAATTCCACAGACTCTATCCAGATCAGGTGAAATGGTGTCCTCTCTATTCTTGAATCTCAAGACCATGCTGGCGTGCCGATCGAAGGCAAACATCTTAGCTGGATGAATGCAGGAATCTGTAATTTTTGGCAGATTGTTTCTGCTTTGGGCACATGATTCTTGGACTCAATATCACTCACCCTATGGAAATGGTGTGATGGATAATGCTGGCGCGTACCCCCACTATGTCAGCGCTTCGGTAACAGCTTACCTCTGGCAAAATGATAATTCTTTGATTCAATGCATTTATGTCAATGTCAAAGTCAAACTCGTGATTTTCCAATATACGACGCAATGACACTGGGCGCTTCTGGGTCAACGCTTGAGCTTGTCATATATTTATAGACTTAATTTCGGTGGTCCTCTGTGATTAAATGCAACACATTCACCTAGACAATGACAAGCTGTATTTGTCCACTTGTTGAATTGCAGCTAAGACTTCTGTTATACAGTCTTCTTCTCTTCAGGTATCTCCTAAATTTGTAGTATCTAGTAAGCAGCCCTCTATTCATTTTGAGCCGCTCTCTATCCTGCTCAAACTGTAGATCTGTGATAATATTGGGTCTTCTCAGATAAAATGATGATTGATGTGCTGATAATAAAAATAACTCCTCTTACAGACACATTCTATTTCTGTACATGTGTACTTATTAATCTAGTACCTGAATCGTGTTCACGAAGGTTGGTTCATTGCTTACGTTAAATATGTTAAATATTTTGACATAATAAACTGTAGTATACAGTGCATTTCTTTAATGCCCCCCCTCCCATTTTATTTTTTGAACGAGTCAACTCAAAATTGAAATTTGGGATAATGAAATTAATGAATGAATACTTTATTTTGAAGTGAAATTGACAACTGAAACTTTCAAGATGACGATTGGGCTCCACTTGGAAAAAAATTAAATGGAAAGGGGGGTCTATTTGATGCTCCTGATAAATGCTTCACAACCCTAGATAAAGTCAATATCTTCAATTATTACAAAATGGCGAAACTTTAATTAATTGTCTGAATACATTGACATTTAACTACATAATATGAGGTAATAAGCTTGAGGTCAGTTCAGAAGTGCTCGAAATGGATGCCTTGAACTTCTTCACGCCGAACATTTTCGAACACAGTAACGTCAATATATCTACAAATAATTATTATTCTTTGCCGTATATCCAATATTGAAGCACGTTCAGTTTCGTATACGTTTTGCTTCAAATAGTCCCATACAAAAGTCCAAAGGTAGCAAATCTGGCGAGCGGGCTGGCCATTCTGTAGTATCTCGACGGCCAATCCAACGACCGGGAAAAGTAGTATTCAAATAGTTTCTTACTAATCTGGACTAATGTGGTGGTGCTCCATCTTGTTGGAATACAATATTCATATCGAATTCATTAGGATTCCCTCCGACGATTTCAGTGATGAGAGGGTCAACTGTAGTTTCCAGCATATTCAAATACAGTTCCCCTGTTGAATTTTGATCAAAAAATAGAGGTTCTACAATATGGTTTCCCAATATTTCTGCCAAAACGTTATTTTTTTCTGGATATTGGGTACGTGTTTCCCGGAAAAGGTGAGGGTTGGTGTCACTCCAATAACAGCGATTTCGTCTGTGAACATCGTCACAGACATCGTCACTAAAACAAATATTGTGGAGTTTTTTCCAGTAATATTGAAATATTGTGGAGATGGGTAGGATGCCTTGCAAATGGTTTCCGTTATGATTTCGCAGAATTCTGTTCTTCGATCAGGGTCATCTTCAGTTAATTGGTGTACCATTTTAATTTTGTATGCATGATACCTATTTTTCTTCATAAGTCTCCACACAATAGAAGTTGACACCTCACAATCATTCGCGACGGAATAAATAGGCTGTTCAGTATTTATTACTATCTCAGCAATTACTTGCACTTGATGTTCTTTCGAAAAGGACGGATGAGCTGGGGGCTTTTTGTTATATACACTAACGGCAGTTGTGAATTTGGATACAAGTTCCCTCAAATATTTTCAACAGATAGCACGATTCGGAAAACGTTCATTGAAAATCATTTCGGTCTCGTGAAAGTTACGCGTCGAGAATTGACCATTTTAGAGATTGTTAACGTGGTACATTTCTACTAGTAAAACCGAAAACTAAATGAAAATATTTCAACTAAACAATGATGTTCATTGTCGTACTGACATTTTTTGTCGTTTTTATAAACTGAAAATAACAAACCTTATCGGGTTGTTGGAATTGCCATATGGCAGATAAAAAGAATTATTTCTAGAAATATCGATATTAATGTGTTTGTCTTCAGGAAATTATTACATTTTTCGCCATTTTGTAGTAGATGAAGATATTGACTTCATATTCTAGGGTTGTGAAGTATTCGCCAGGAGATTCAAAATAATGAGTCACAAGATCCCCCTTTCCATTAAAATTTTTTTCCCATATGGCGCCCAGTCGCTGCTATCTTGAAAGTGTCATCTGCAAATTTTACTTCGAAATAAAATATTCATGAATTAATTTCATTATCCCAAATTTCAATTTTTTCAATTGACCTGTTCAAAAAATAAAAGGTGGGGCATTAAAGAAATGTACTTGTATGTCACATTTTTGGTGTCAGTGCTTTCCATAGCGAGTTTGAATATATCGGGCAAGAAATACCGCACTCCTATCAGAGAAGTATTTATTTCTTAGAAAAGTCATTTGAAAATTATTTCCATTACAATTTTTTTCACATAGAATTTGACCAGACAATTGCGGCAACATTACAATAAATAATGAAATTTGGAACAATCATGAAATACAAATCAATTCAAAGAACTAAGATTATGAAAAAAGGAAAGAAGAAAAAAAAAATCACGTCAAAGGTGCTGCTTCGTTCCCTCCTGTTAATAAAAGAGGACATATGCCTCATCGGTCAAAAGTGATTTTGGCGAAATTGGGAACACGTGTGAATCGTTGTCACGTGCCACTATATGGGTGTCTGCAATATGCTGTGTAATGCCCTTTGTAAGTAGTACCACTGTGATTTGAAATTGCTTATAGATTATAACTACAAGGAGCCACATTGTCTGCTGATTAGTTGCTCATATCTAAGTCATCTGAAGGAAAGTCAATGGAAACATTCAATTTGCCTCTCAATCTTTTCGTTGGAGAAAATTTTTTCAAATGAATTACTAAATTACGGGGAAACTCATAGATTAATAAGGACTATTAATAAGGAATATTAATTTTATTTCATCATCATTAATTTGATTCATATTTCACTCAGAAATAAATCTGAAATTCGTAATTACTTTCAATTTCATTTATTACGGTTTGAATCTACCCGCTATTCTTCTGATAAAAAGATTAATTTTTAATTGTACTTTACCATATGTTTATATGGGGATTAGGCAGTGTTTGTCCCTACCGAACTACTAGCGCTGCTAGTGAGTGATTTTTCGTATTTCATTGTTTATTCAAAATTTTCAAATGCAGTAAGAAGAAATGTATTATCAAATAACTCGACGAAAATATAAATTACCACTGGCACAATACATTGGCTACGCAATGCAGCTAATCGAGTTGGTGGAATGTTCAAACTAAGAGAACTGAAGTAAGATATGTATTAAAGAGGGAACCAAGCAAATCGTTTATTTAAAGTTTTATGTAATATGTGTAGGATGGTTTCGATAGGTACTTGTTTTTTCATATTTAGGATATGTATAAAAAATGCATCGGTGAATTATTCAACTCAAGAAATGCATTTGAAAATCATTCTTATGGCTGATTTGAACCTTGAGGGTTAACTGCATTCTTAATTTGCTAATCAGATTGAATAAAATAATTTGATTCAGTATAAAGTAGAACTTACGCAGAAGAAATATAAAACAGAAATTGCACTATCACACCAGAAATGCAACACACTTCTCGACTTGCGTTTTATCAACCAATTCATCAGGAGTACAGTGCATCTCCTGCTGACGCCAACTTGGTTAGTAAGACATGCGTTGAAAAGGGTGTTGCAGTTGTTGTGTATAGAATGAGTGATTGTTTTATTTTATTTCGATTCCGTTTTCACATTTTACGTGGATTTTTGGAATTTCTTCCTGACGATTCGATGGCGCGAGTGGCTATTAGCTTCTTCAGAGGTTTAATCATCATGGCTTGCTGTCCGATGACTAATTTTTAGGCTTCATAAAGAGTATTTATGCCTTGTCAGGTAATCAGTTGAAGTGGTTACCTGTATCTGTACCTGTACTTGAACCTGCAACATTAACAATCTAGCTGCCTCTTGTCATTCTGTTCGTTATAGGTACTCGTTAAAATGGGGTTCCATATTCGATTGAGGTTCACCGCTTCTTCTTTTCTGTTGAATTTTTCCGGCGTAAATAAGCATCAAGAAAGGGAATCAGGAATTTCCACCCCTAGAAGGGAGAATAGGGGTCAAAGATTGTATTGAATTCCGTCAATTTTGAAGTTGGAAACCTGAAGTTTTGGGTTGATAAAAAATATTGTAACTATTTGTTTAATATAGTCAGTCATTAAACTTAAAGTGACAAACCAAATTCTACGCAAAAATATAAAACATTTTAACGGTTGGTAGTGAAGGATTGAAGTCACTAAATGTTTCTCGTTCACTCGTTTCACTTTCCATATTTTTCAACTGTGTTATAGAATTTGAACAATTGTTGATATTTTTGCCTAGGCTAACTTACTGATATTATCTTCCCAATTCCTGGTACGCCTATTTTCTTGACCTATTGATTCTCCAGCTCTTGTTGCTGAAGTTTTGATATATTAGTTATTAGGGTGACTTACAAACTGCAAACCCCCAATGAGCAATGTGGCGAAATAAAGTGATAGTCAACGTGGTCTCAGAAAGTGAGCAAAATAGATTTCGGGAACTACAATTACCTGTATTCCGTATGGCCATTATATGTTTATATTATGTAGGTGAAGCTCGATTCTGGAAGCAGAACGATCAATTTGCCAGCGAGGAAAAGTACTACAACACTTATAATACTTCTATACAGTAACGTTATACTGTCGCACCCCTACGAACAACATTACACACGTGTGATTACCAACACGGGAGCAGAGCACCAAACAACTGTACAACCATACTAATAAAAATAATAAAATAAGGTTTATGGAAGATCAAGGCAGGGGAAACTTAGTTGAAATTAACGGAATTGAAAAACTTTTGGCAATCAAACTGTAGTTGTTCATTAACAGAGATAATATTAGGGTTATTAATAGCAGAGTTGATTTCGAAAATTTCAAGTAAATTGAGTAAAGTGCCTTTTTGGCAGACATGTAAAATATTTAAATCATAATCAATATCAAAACTGTGGTTGAAATTAGGAATGTGATTAGATTAGAGAACGAACTTTTTGTGTTATAATAATCTTACTGTAGATTTATGAAATTATCAGTTAGTCTAACATGTTCAAGAACTCTCATTTTAATTTTCCTACCACTTTGTACAACATACTGACGAACAATTTGGTTGTGAAGAAGAAATTCTATAAATGCCTGACTTATGGATGATTGGTACTTCATCTTCAGTATTGACTAACAATTTGGTATCTTGTCATTGTTTCATGTCTTCCCGATATTATTTCTTTATTTATTTTTGATAGTTGATTCTCCTTTCTCATCCAATTCATTTCGGATGTCTTTCATTAGAATTCGTTTTCATGTGGCGTTTTTTGATTTTGGGGTTAATTAGTGGGTATGGGGACTCTAAGCATCCTATAATTTAATCATTTATAGCTAGGATGTTGTGAACTTCCGTCGTTTTACTGAATATAAAATTTTCATTACTATCAACATGTCATTGTTACCATTTTATTCATTAGTAATATGCGGTAACACTTTTTCTCCCTTATAAACATTTTTTTCCATATAAGTAGAATTCTCAAATAACTAGCTGATGATGAACCTATATAGGTTCGAAATTGATTTATGGTTTTACCGTTCTAACATCTGAGGGTGATAATAAATTGTGGAAACGACTTTGAGTTTTTATGGTTCGCAAATCTACTACACTCTTCTTCTACACTTCTACCATATGTTGAAAATATTGATCACTCAGGAACGGCTGATCCGATTTCCAAAAAAAACAGTGAAATTTAAAGAATTGAAATACATATCAAACGAGGTATCACAAAACCCCTCTATTCATTTTATTAAAAAAGATGATATATTTCGGCGACGAGAGAGAGCTTTCTTTCTCATCAAAAAAGTATTAAAAATTATAATTTCTCACTCGAATATTGTCCGATCTTGATATCTTTTCACTTTCAAAAGTTGCATTTTCTGAATTATGTTAGATGGAAAAAATGAGTTTCAACAACAAATATCAAAATGAGAAAGGAGTATTTTATCTCTCTACTTCTTCATCTTCATACGAAAAAATGTGGGAATTTTCTGAAGAAATGATACTTTCGAAACGACTACTTTTTTATGAACTTTGAATTAACCAAAAAATCTTTTTCCTATTCAGTTGGTACTCAAAACACTCAATAGCGGACATGGATGTTTCGAAATAAGACCATTGCTTCATTGCCTCTTCATCACTAATTACATACAAGATAAATCACACAATTATTTCATAAAATTACGACTTTATGAGAAATTAATCTCTTCTGGAAATATATCCACCCTTTTCAATTTATGACAGACATACAATATATGACAGACAGTATTTGATTCAATCCCAGCCATAGGAATCATGTTCAATTTGAATGGGGTATATTTTTAGGAGACATCAATTTCTGGGCAAAATATCATGAATGGATCAACCCGTTACTTGATAAAAATCAATAACACTATCCATGATAGTAATTAAATATGAATTGAAGAGGTTATATTTTTTAGGACTGACTAATTTTTGGGAAAGTTTTCTACTACTCCATCTTGATACAAAAAAAAATGAGGGAATCTTCCAAAGAAAGGAAGGAAGTAAATCTATACATGGATGTGTAGATCATACAAAGAAGTAATTTTCACACACAAACTGATAGAAAGTCCTCCTGAAACAGCTACTTTCATATAAACATTGATACACGAAAGAAAAATTCTTTCGAAACAAATACTTTTATATAAACACTGAATTATACAGAAGATAATTTTCACTATTCAGTTTGTATTTCAAA